>BMAO01012809.1:374822-515047 GCA_019973975.1 Trichonephila clavata
TCAAAATGGTTGGTGGGCGAGAGTGAGTGTTTATAAACGTCACAGTAAAGCAACACGAAGGCTATTGTGGCAACGCACGTCCTCCTTCCCAAACCATCACATCACGCCAGAAGGAGGACGTTTGAGCCCCTTCTACACTGTGGGTCCTCAGCGGCATCAGAACTCAAACCCGCGACACTCTGACCGCTGGTGATGGGTGGTATGAGTGTAAATTTAGCAATATTTAAGTTTTACTCAAAACGTAAGCAAATTAAAACTCAAGGGGAAAAAAAGCAGGATTCACCAAGTATAAGCAAAACGACTGAATTACTTTGACTTTTTACATAACGAAAATAAATTCCATATTTAAAAGCTCTTACCTTGCCAGCCAACAAATTCACCGCCATCACCTGAAACAAATAAAAAACACATCATTAATCTAAAATACAAAACAGTCCAAGACTGCTTCAGGAAATCCCATTCGTAAGCATTATACACATTAGGGTGCATCATGTTTAAATGGAGGGAAGAAAAATTACGATTCATCACAGTTTACTTATACGGAAAAGATGTTCTATGGTACGGTGATCAGGAGAAAAATAATTTCAAAAATTATATACAGTAGAACGTCGTTTATCAGAACGTTTACTATCCGGAGCGTCAAATATCCGGGCCAGTTTTTGTTGCCAACTACATGTACTGAATATGAAAAATGTACCTGAAAAATGCATAGAATTAACTGTGGCGAGATTTAGAAGGTGACAAAGACTTCAATGACGACCAAAGAGAGGAGATAACCAACGCTGTCGAATCGATCCCAGGATTTCAAGAATGCGATGAAGATGTAGAAACCTGGATGGCATGCGATGCAGAAGACTGTGGTTTTCAAATGCTAAATGATGACGAGATTGTGACTTTCGTGCAAGAAGAATCCGACCCTGTCGACGATGAAAAGGATGAAGACGAGGACAACAACAACAACGAAAGTAGCCAGGGCCCATCAAATGCTGAAGCGTTTTCTCCGTGAGAGACAACTATGGAGTGGTACGAACAACAATCAGAGTGCTGCCCTACTTAACTACTGCTGCTCAAGAGAATCAGAGACCTTGCAGCGAAAAAAACGAAGGTGTACAATGGTACAGCGAAAAATAAGTGATTATTTTCCACAATAAAGGTAAAATTGCGACATTTTGCTTTTTCTTCAAGTACGTTTCCCGCACGTGATGATTTTCAATATTAGTATAGTGTCCGGTTTCATATACTGCATGGATCGCATTCGGTTTTCGGCTATCCGAACGGTGTCTGGTCCCAATTGATTCGGATAGACGACGTTTTACTGTATTCCCAGAAAGGGGATTAAATTCTCGAAAAAATGGAAAAATACTTCATTTTGGTTAGATGATTGTAGACTCAAAAGGAAATTATTTTTCTACAATATAAATAACCAAAAGCTATTATTATTTATAAGTGATTATTGAACAATGAACAGTACAATATATTACGCAGAAACATTTCATAACCCCAGCTCTCTCTCATCGCACCGTCAAATCAGTCCGATCCAAGCTTTGCGGCGTCTTCCGCTATATCGTGCACTGCTATTTCGACAGTAGGTTTTTTTTTTTTTTTTTAAAGTTAATACCAAAGAAACTTACATTTTATCGGTGTGTTTTTCTTTTGTAAGTATTCAGTAGTTTTCATTGCAATAAATGTTTAAAAGCACTAAAATACCCATTTTTCTTTATCAAAAATTACTTTGACTTTTTACCATAAAAAACCCCCTCGAAACCCTAAACTTTTTTTCCTTTGTAGCAGAAACATAAAAATTATTTTATTTTCCCCCGTTATCTACATACCATAAAACATCTTTTCCGTATAGGTAGGTTTTGAAATTCTGGAGGGGGGGGGGGATTTCGATTCCCTCTAATACACAAGAAAATCCAACTATTGTAAATATAGTTTATAAAATTTCAAATATTCTCTCCCATCTAACGACACTTCAAAGTTAAAGGAAAAATAAAAATAAAAAAATTCTGAAAAAAAAATCAAGCAAATCATATTGTGTGTATTTTTTAAAAAAATGGATTTTAATTTAATCCGAAGCGAAAACATTTCGCTTTGTGTTTATGCTTTATTTTTCTTCAATCTCGTAATTTTCTTTCAGGATATTCATTGTATTATTTCCCTAACCTTCTACCTCAGAAAGCATCCGTCATGTACACAAACAAGATCCTTTGTTCCCGAGCACGGAAAATATATTTCTCGTATTAGTTTTCTTTCGGTCGAGGAAAAAAAAAAAGAATTTAAGTTCCTTTCTGCTCCAATCCTTCCATAAAAAAAAAAAAAAGAGTTAAAAGAAGCATAAACACAATGCTGCAAGAAAGAGAAACAAACAAACAAGAACATACTCCCGCAAGTAAATAAAAATAAGCCCGGGTTTTAAAAGGAAACAAAACAATCAGTTTTAATTTACTTGAAGATAACGGAAAAGAGGACTTTAATTTTGTGGAAACACCACAATGAAAGAAAGAGGAGCTCGAAAACAAATATTACCATAACAAAAACGCTCTCTGTGCGCATAAATATAATCTTTATATAAGAAGGTCTGAAGATGTGTTTTCTGTTGGAATCTTTTCTCAAGAAAATGCGTCTATTTCACAATGGAGAGAAAGGCTTAGCGATGCGAGTGGAATATTCGAAAAGATGTCTTTAAAAACCTATTTGCATAATTTTAAGTCTTCGTGAAGAGAAGGGAAAACATACAAAAGGAATAAAAAAATATTTAAATAAAAAAAAATTAAATCAGACATGTACATAAAAATAGAGAAGAATGGATATGAAGGATTTTTGTATAAATGTATACAATCACAAGGTGAGTTTGTATACTGTGCTTGTATAAATGTATACAAGAACAGGGTGAGTAAGTGGAGTTGTATTAACTACGATAGCAACACGAGAGCTATTGGCGACGAGCCTCGTGATTCGGAACCTCAGTCAAGGGACGAGAAAGACACCTGTATTGGCAGCTCTCCTTTCCAGACTACTACACCACACCTACGGGAGGACTTTGAACCTCGACAGATTTAACGTGCAGCGGCCCGAGTTTCTAAATTTGGATGATGCAATCTAGCATCACCCGCGTATGCGAACCAATCAGAGAATCCGGCTGACCATGACAAAAAGTAGACGAGAGCTCGGGAGCGAAAGCGAACGTTTTTATCCATTGTATTGTTTGTGAGCGTGTTTGTTGTTCGTGCCGCCTCCTTGTGTTTATGATCGTAAATAAAAATGGATTAAAAATAGAAATGATTTTTCATCAATCCATTTTATGACTGTAGCAATGAAATTAATTGATTTCATCCGAAAATGTCATTTTGCAAGTTAAAAATGCATTAAGTGAAACCAGATTATTATTATATATATACACATATACATTTATACACACAAACACATAATTTTGGTCGTAAGTCAACCAGACTGAAATTTAAGAATCAAATGGGCAAAAATTTCATTCAAAGTCCTCTTCATAAGAGATTCCTAACTAACATGTATATTTAAAATAAATATATTTAATTGTAACTTTTATTTTTAAAAAAATACGTATTTCAATTGAAATATCTAAATAGTCAAAAAAGTATTATTTAAAACCTATTCGAATTTTCACATTTAATAGAAACATATTCTAATAAGCTATTTTAATCTCTTAATAAAGAAAACTGAATTAAATAAACAGCAATTCATTTTCTTCAACATTCATAAAAATGATTTCATACTTAAAAAAAGAATTCTTTCAAAACAAATTACATTTTCCTCCATCAGCTCACTTCATTTCAAAAACAGTACAAAATAAATTGCTCTGCCATTTATCAAAAGCATTCCTTCAATTCAAATCTGCATATTTAAGAACAGAATGCGAGTCTGAACAATTACTCTTTCGCAAATTTAATAATGGCAACGCCTCTTTATTTTCTGGAATTTTGCTTTTTTTTTTTAAAAAAAAAGGAAAAAATTCCTTTCCAAGTAAAAAGAGAATTAAGTAGAAAGTTAATTTTTTTTATCTGTAGTAACAAAATAAAGCATTTGATAGAGTTATTAAAAAAGTCGTTATTTTTATGCTTAAGTAATTTAGCGACATTTTTGAAACAAAATGGGCGATATTAAAAAAAACATTGGGATATTTTAATACTTGGAAATCCATTAAACATAGAAAATGTTCTTTAAAAATGAATTAAAGAGCTTAAGCCGATTATAAATATAAAACGACGATAAGCAATACAGCATAGAAAGCCTATTTCAAATTCTAAGTAATTTTACGGAAAACGAAAAACATTCAAATAATGGGCTCCAAATTACCGATTACTTATATACAAATAAAAATTATCTCGAAGAAGAATAACAAAGAAAAACGACATTAAAAATAAATTCTCCATATTGTGTTTGAGTGAAAAACAATAATTTTAAAAATCTATAATTTAGTCCGACCTCTACTTAACGAAATCACTAAATCCCGAAAAAAGTTCGTTATGTGGAAAATTCGTTAAATAGAGATTTATCTTTTAATGTACTTAAGGTATCCGACTGGTTGAGACAACTTTTTTCTAAAAAAAAAGGAGATATGGGGATTTTTTTGTTATTTGTAGATTTGTCTAGTAGATTTTAAGAAAAATGTTCTCAAATTAAGAAGAGAAAAATAAATTATTATTACTCAAATGGGAAAAAAATAGGCAAAAATTGACAAAAAATAGCATAAACGCGGCCCATTCTGCACCAAAGGTTTATGAACAAATTTTCAATTTTTTCAATCTAATGTGTTGCTATATTATTCAATTGTGAAATGACCTCAGGAAAAGAGATATTTTCTTTTTTACAAAAACTAGAGCACTTTATCTCGGTTACTAATGAAAATGCTTAAAAAGACAGCGATTATATTCACATAAGGGATTGTAGATTTTGTAATAAAACAGTGATTGATAAATCTGAAGGTTAAAACAATTCTACTATTATACAGAACTTACAGAAAAAATTTCAGTTAATTATGTTCAAAACTTTTTGAGCAATCACTGACCCCGTTTGATTATTTTCAAAAAATCACATTTCGAGTAAAACACGTTTTAAAGAATGACATCTTGCTTAAAGTAATGGCATCTGCTTTTACTAAAACACTCATAGTTTTTGTTCTAGTAAAAGGAAAATGATAAACTTGGTATTTTTATAAAGCTAATAAGATGGCCCATAATATAAAATCATTAAAAAAAAATTGTCAATTTTTGGCAAAATTCAGTTTTAGGGTAGTCGGATACTTTAAATGTCAACAGCTTATATATACGTCTCGCTCAACCAGTGCGTTAAATGCCCCGGACGTACCTTAAGGAACCACATAAAACGAATTTTAAATTCATGAACATTATAGTGTTAAAAAAATTTATTTACACTTTTTTTGAAAATTAATATCTATTTATTGTATAAATCTTACCAATCGAAAAGAAATCTACAAGAAGAAAAAAAAGGGGGAGGGGGGAGGAAACAACATCGTCCAGGAATATAAAGCATTTTCAACGTTAACATATAATTTCATTTGTTTGCTCTAGGTGAGTTAGGAACCTGGTAAAACCAAGATCATTGATTACAATATGAAGCCCAGTGGCTGAGTGGTTAGTGCATCGCGCTTCCACACCACAGGACCGAGGTTCAAACCCCGGGATGGGCAAGGTTGGCCCAGTCTTTCATCCCTTCAGTGGGTCGATAAAGTGAGTACCAAGCTTGCTTGGGAACTTAACACTGGGGGTTTCACGTCAGGTTGACCACCTGACCGGAACATCTGCTCATGCACCTCAGGGCCCAATGTCGCGTATACTGAGTTGGCATTGGCCCTCATGGGCTGTTGCGGCACTGAGTTAAGTTTTTGATTACAATAAAATGTGAAGAGAATAATTTGAAATATCCAGAAATGATTTTAGAATAGGAAAAGGGGGAGGAGATCTAATCACATAACCGAAAAGTTCATTCAATAGAAAATGCACTTCGATAATTCGAGGTTATTTTAAGAAAATAATAAAATGTTCTTGGTTCCAGGAAAAAGCGCGCAAAATAGAAAAATTCGTTTAATAGAGGTCTGACTGTAATTTTAAAAAACAGAACGATGCTTACCTTGCCTAGTAGGGTCCATACTATTTGGGATCATAGGCTGACCAGGAACCCCTCCTGGAGGCTGCAAAATAATTTAAAAAGTCAGTACAATAAAACAAAGAAAATATTCTTTTTAAAATAAAAACGTGTAATACAGGGAAATTTTTGTCTTGGCACACTAAAACTTATTTGAAAATTCATTTTGGAAAAAAAAAAAGGAAGAAAAAAAAAGGAAAAAAATTGAGAGAATAAATCTTTTCTCCTAAAATGCAATTTACCATTCCGTTTCTTCCACTTAAATTCATTTCATACGCCATTTTTAGGCTATTTTGTTTTCTATTTTTTGTTCTAATTTTGATAAATTCTAAATTTGAATTCAAGGTTTTTCTAGGAATTGAATGCATACCCTAAAATAAAAAAGACAACATATATTTTAATTCCATGCAATAAAGAAAAACGAACGTATTTGAAAACAAATTACATAAATAAAATACTGCTTCGACCAAGCATTCGATATGCCATGGTGGGGTCGAGTGTCAAAAACTCGGAAGACACATACAAATAAAATATATATAATTTTATTTGTTTTCTTTTTGTTGAAAAAACAAAATTAAATTACAAACTTTCAGCATATAAAAAGTAAGTCTCTAATTGAGAAATATAATATACTAAACAGAAATTAGAATAAAATATGTCGTATTTTAAGTTTATTTACGATTTAATTCAAATTAAGACAGATTGTATCTTTTATATAAGCATCAGCTCATAAAAGAGCAGAAAATTGCTCAAACTAAAATAATCGGTTAAGACTGCTCCAAGTGATGATTTAGTTATTTAATTACTATGCCTTAATGAAACGATTAACACATGGTCCATAGTAAGGATCAGTGCCGGTTTCTCCATTGGGCGCTTGGGGCGGACGCCTAGAGGCTCGGATGTGTCCAGAAGGGCCCATATAAGCTGGATAACCATGTTTTCTGGTTATACATTTCGATCCACCATTGCCAATGGGGCCCGTAGTGCTTCTGCGCCCAAAATAAGCTTAAATCGGCACTGTTAAGGATTTAGTTAATTAACCTACTTCAGTCTCAATAAAACGGTTAACACTACGTATAGTTTTGATTTAATTCCCTTATTACTTTAATGCAATGGTTAAAATGACTAAGTGTTAAGATTTAGTAATCTTATAACGCCCTATTGATGAGCAATGCAAAACATTTCGGTACTAAAACAAAAATGTTATTCCATTTTATTAAAGCACTTTATTTTTAAAACATTCGCACTTGGGGATTTATATATAAACACCATTTTTAACACCATCAGCCATTAAATTTTCATTTTAAAGTTGTAATCAACAGGAAAAAAGACCTTTTTGCAGTGTTATTCAAAATGATACGCAAGCTCCATTATGCAACCATTATATATATGCAATAATTTTATATTTGCTTTAAATTATATATTTTTCTCTAAATTATAGTCCCTATTTCGAAACACGTCTCATTTTATCTCGCATGAAAGGATTAAAACTTTTATTTTGACACATTTATATGTATTCATCATTAAAAAATATTAGACCTTGAATTCTGGACCTATTTATTGGTTTACTTCTTGTAAAAGAATAAAATGGCTTTCACGTGCCATACTGAGCGGTTGAAACTTACCCTAAAACATTGATGCAATTTCTAAAAATAACATATACTTGACCCTTCACTTGACTTGACCACGTGCTCGTATTTTTTACTCTACATTTTCCCCTGTTCTCCCTTGACTATTTAAAGCTAGAAAACGAATAATTCCCTCTTTAGTGTCTTTGCGCTTGAGAGAACAGAACTCTCGAAATAATTCTCCTGAAGTTAAAATTAAATAAACGATGATGTGATCAATATCAAGAGGTTTTTTTTTTTACTGTCTAGACTATGAATCAAACAATGAATACCTACTCATTGAAACATTTCATATATTATTTAATCCCCAATTAAAATATAGTAAACACAACTAAAATTTTAATCTTTTGGCTTCTCACATCTTCACTGGTTCAATTTCTTTCTTTTTCAAAAATTCTCACTAACAGGAGAACATTGAAAGTAGAGAAAAAATACGACAGCAACAGAACCTTCGTTAAAATGGTATAGAGAAAAGAAAGATAAATGAAGATACAAAAGAAGAAAAAAAACTAATTAAAATTAAATAAACTCATCTCATTCGACCGCTTGGATGTTTAAAAGAAAAAACATTAATTAAATAAATTAACTTTAGAAACGAAGTTTCATATTTCATGAGAAACGAAAATGAACTACGAATCAGAATCAATAAGATCAAAACAGGAGGGAGAAAGGCATAAATATATATACACATTAATTTATTGAAACTATCCATTTCGCAATTCGCGAATGCAGATAAAATGCAGTTAAATCTAATTGAAATTTTCCGTCGTCGAATGGAAATCTTTTTTCTCTTTCTCTTCATTATATATGTCGTGGGCGATATAAATTTAAAGTAATATGTCTCCAAGAATAATAATTATGAATACTCGAGAAACGATATGTGAAAAAGTAAAGGAAAAAATGAAATCCATTTATTTAAAATAATTTAATCATGCCTTTCAGATGTACGTTTTAATAACATTTAGAAATAAAAGATGAAAAAATCTAAAGGAGAGAATTGAGGGAAAAAATATTTTCTCGATTCAAATTGCATATTAATGTAGTCTTCTTTTGAAGCTTTTTTATACAACAAATGTGGAATATGTTCAAGGGGGGGGGGGATAAAAGATGATACAATTTTAAAAATTAAATTTGCAGTAATTTATTTCCTTCTCCAAGTGTAATAGTTTGCCTTTAGAAATAAATATCTTTAACCTTCCCCATTATACATTTTTAAAATTATTCAGAATTTTCAATATTTGTATTGAAGCATTGTAGAGGTATGTAGTAAATTCGGAGTTGAGTTCAATGGAGTCTCTTTTATATAGTTAGTTTAGCTTAACAAGTATATAATTAGTTAGTTTAATTTAACAATTATTTATTAGTTTAGGTTTGGTAACCAAAGACAACAAATATCAATAACAAAAATTAAGGACAAGGAACATGGAAGGTTTTTAATAGTGAGCATATTCTTCCCTCACTGGGCGTTTCTGCTACTTGAGACAGACAGTTATAAGAGTGGCTACAGTTGTAATTTATCAACATTTACAAAGGACGAGTGATCGATATTTCAATCAAATTTATAACCCATTAAAAAAAGGCGGGGCTTGGATCAAATATCAACTACTAAGTTACTTTCCATAAATAGTGTTTTTCGAACACCATGTGGTCTGTCAAAACACATAAATATCAATCATTTGACAGAACTTTCAAAACGGTTCGAGGATTCTCCACAGACGAAAAGAAATATAGTTTCTTAATTTTCTTTTGTGACCGCTCTCGTCATTATAACTAACTGACTGTTCCAAGCAGCAGAAACGCCCTCTAACGACCACGTATCTTCAGTACAGGTCAGGTGAGGAAAAAATGTGGCCGTAATGAAAATTCTTCCATGTTCTTTGCTCCTTATTTTTGTTAACCCTTTTTGTTGTCTTTGATTATCCTAACTTAAATTAATAAATAATTGTTACACAATAAAAGACATCATTGAACTCAACCCCGAATTTACTTTTTTCGTTCACTCTTCAACGTTCAAAGCGCTACACCAGGGATGTTAAACTCGAGGCCCAAAACGAGCACTTTTGCATCCTGGTTAATATATTGGCACACAATAATATGTATTAAAATATCAAAATTTCCCCCGAAATAGGAAAGATAGTAGCAGCGAAGAGATGTCAAGTGACAGGGACCGTACCTATATAAAAAAACAAAAATTTAATATGTTTATTATAATGTATTATTCGAAATAAACCTACGTTTCTATGAATTCTGATTTTCTTTGCACGGCCCACCTTAAGTTAAACCTTGTTTATTCGGCCCAAGTCAGTCCTTGAGAGCGTGACACTCTTACTTTCTTAAAAGCAAAGATCTCCACTGATTAGCATACAAACAGCAAATTATCTTCTGGCAATTTTCTAACAACACATAGTAGTGTCAATCATTGGCAAAAAAGGGGAAGGGGATGCAGCCCACCCAAAAATCCCGTCCTGTAGAACAGTTTCTTTCAAAAAACTCGCCGTCGACTATGAATTAATATATATATACAGGGTGATTCAAAAAAGTATACACTTTCCAGATGCTGTAAAACAGCAATAATCAAAGACACGCACCACCTTAACGAACCGTAGGGTAAATGTACTCTTAAAGTTTGTGTCTCGCCCCTGACGGAAGTGTCGCAGGCAAAGCATGTGTATAATATGAATAATCAGTTGAAATGGCAGCATCTGCAGTGGAAAAAGCTTTTTTTGTTTTCAGCAAACTATCACGGGAGCCACTTTTTTGAATATGGCTGATGGCACGGTTGCAGGACGACATTTACAATTTCATTTTTCAATTGGATGATGTACATCACACTGGTCCCCCAAAGTGCGATGAACATATCCCCTTATCGATGGATTGGACGAATCGCGGACTACAACATGCCACTTATCCAATGATCACAAAGCAGTCCTGATTTAACACTTAGTTATTTCTTGCTGTGGGGATGCGTAAAGGACAAAGTATTCGTCCCTCCTCTTCCTGTTGATTTAGTGGGGCTGAAACAACGAATCACAACCGCTATCTCTCAATGGATTTTATTCAGGTACCTTAATACGCGATTGGGCAGAAATGGATTACTGGCTTGATGCAGGGACATCTGGACCCGGGCCCAGGGCCTCGTTCCGTTCTCAACTCCGTCTTAATAAGATCATGATAAGGATAATTTTAATGTGGCAAAATATTATTCCCGTACATATTATCCAAAAAACAGGGAATTTCAAACTGCATGTCAATTGGCAAAAGTGGTAAGACTGTAGTATTATGTGATGGCCGCTGTCTGTGTACAGGCCAAGGCCTAATACCATAAACATTCATCCAACTTGTGACGGATCTATACGCGGTTTCACTAATCCCTTCTTATATCTTTAAGGTAAATATTTATTTCAACCAATCTTCATCGAGTAAGGGAACGTGATTTATGTAAATGAGGTTTATTATATAAACTCTGTTTTCGCGAGTTTGAGAGTTGTTCACACGTTGGAGTTGGCACGCTTAAGTTGATACGTTGGATGTGTGCAAGTAGGAGTTAACATGAAGTTTGAGAATTAGTTGAAGATTGAAAAGCAGTGGAATTAGTTAAAGATTACAGAGCGTGGAGCCAACGCCATTTGATTAAGTACAATTCTGTTGCAAGTAACATATAATATATTGAATTGTCCTTGATTTACAATGTATTGAAACTGGTTTCTTTATGAATTATCTTGTATTAATAAATCCACACGATCCAGCTATTAAAGTCCATTACTATCACATCAAAAATATTTAAAGCCACCTCCACCCCCTGAAAATTTTGCAACCCAAGACTCTTCATAAATCTGTGATCATCACGATAAGTTCAAAATATAGCAATAAAAAACCCCTCAATTTCACCCTCCACCCTCGGCTTACGCATCCCGTGTTTTGCAAGCGAGAGTCTCGCATGTCGATTTGCATTTCAATTTTAAAAGATCCCTCTAATACATTAAAAAGAGAAATTGAAAGTTATTTAATGAAAAAAAGATGGCTTCGATAATAATAACACGAAGAGACAAGAGATTCGCTGGAGAAGCAATTTCACTCCTCGCCCGATTTAATGAAAGGTTTTCGATTGGGATGAAAAGTGTGGAATATGAGATTGGCCCCGAGCTAAAGATATTAATGAAGCATTTAGAAGAGGAAAAGAGGATCTACTCGAATTACCAGAGGCCGGAACTTTTATTGATCCATCGCTTTTCTCTGATCAAATCCGGGCCTTTCCCGATTCTTTTGTGTGCTTTATTAAGTCGGAAATTTGAAATATTAAAACGGGAGGGATGAGCAATAACAACGTAAAAGTGAAGAGGAAATTTAAAAGGGGGGAAATAGAGGTACGGACACAAAGGGAGAGTGAACATGGCTGCTTAATTAGATTTGCGACGCGTTGAAGCTGCACCGAATTTAATAGAGACAATACCAACGCTTCAAAGATGAGATGTTTTCAAGATAAGCATTCAAAAAAGGGGTAAAATTTTAAAATAAATTACGATGTATAAAAAATTATCTTTATAACAAGCACCTCAGATAAATATTTTATACGTACAACAACAGACAAGTTACTAGTGAAGTTTAATAAACCTTTCTAATCAATCTTTGAGACTTCAATCCATCTGCATTTACCGATCACATCAAAAATAGTAAGTAACCACACCAGGTAAACCTGGCTAATAGAAAATTATTCATACAAGCTTGTGCTCCTTATACTAATAATCCTCTTGGGGAACTTCTGGTCTTTAAAAATTATTTTACTATAAAAGTCATCTTCGAAGACGTGATTATGTAAATTAAGACTATTATATATAGTCTACGCTTTCAAGTTAGTAGAAAGAGAGATAGGATAGATTGTTAGTGTTGCAGATATTAATCAAATAGGATGTGAACTGCGGATACTTAATATTTGATAATTGAATTACTTAAGGTGACGAATTATCCCTGGGGATTGAATCTAGATTAAATAGCTAAGAAGTCAGAGTTATGGCCTTGAGTAAGTGTGTTTAGTATTAAAGTTTTCTTATATCTAGCGTACCTCGTTAACTGTCTGCATAGTGATTAATTGGGTGCATCTCTAAGCTTGCATTTGAGTTGTGGTTAATATTGCAAATAAATTAGATTATTTATTGCAATATAGCTTGTCTTCCTTCCAATCCTCCCACACCTTTAGGCGCGCAGGCAAGACCGTAACAACCTTGAAAAGGAAATACGTAATGGAGGAAATTTTGATCAAATTACAAACACTTAGCCGCCAAGACGGTACAGTGATTAGTGACGATGACTGCTGTGCCGTAGGGCCTGGGTTCGAATCCTGAAGAAGGCATGGGTGTTTGTAAATGTTATAGTGCGTGTGCGGCATGGAGGCACACTAAATATTCGTCAAGCCACAAATCCTCTCGTGTGGTTGATGAAAGGGGATAAAGGTACCTTTAGGGTTGTGCTATCCAACCTTTCCATCGCCGCGGCCGGTCAACGTTTGATAATTTTACTGCAGCCGCGGGGACGTTGATTGTTTGATTTAATAATTTTAATTTAATTGTGTTTAAATATGCCTTTAGAAAAAAAAAATACATGAATGTGAAATGATTTGACACAGGATATAGTGATTTTTATAGAAAGCCGTACAAATCCGAGAGAATTATACTATATTAAATAAAATGGAAATAATGGAATGTTCCTTGGGCGGCCCGGTACCATTTGATCTACGGACCATTACCAGTCCGCGGGATGGATAAACGCTGCTTTAGGGTGTTCTCCCTCAAAATTAGGGCGGAACCATGCTAAATCAAACTATCACCTGCAGAGTGCTCAAAGCTGTGGCTAACGGCAGACGAAAAAATTAGCCCCATGCCACGATAAATTTCGTTGGACTCGATCTGACAAAGCATTAGTAGCAAACAACAAAATCTTAACACCTTTCCAAAAGAAATTACCACGTGTTCATTATTGTTAAACAATCGATATGTCTTCAAGAACATGCGGATTTAAAAACAATGTCAAATACTAAACGGTCATTTATTATATCAACACCACACGAGAACGACATATCAGAGAAAGAAAAAGAAAAAAATCATGCGATCACTGGAGATTCTTTAACAAATGAATGAAAGACCCGGATGGAAAAAAATGGACGAAGATCAATGTATTAATTCTTAAGCCTTCTTGCAAGTAAAGACCCTTTTTAAAGCAAGAACCCAGTAATTAGAAAGATGTTCTCCGAACTAACAGTAGGCTCAAGTACGAGCATTATTCCAAAATCCATTAAAAGACACCGAATTAAGCAACCCCCACTGAAACACAAAAGAAAACGTTAATTGCATTTGCTGAGAGAGAGTGAGAGAGGAACAAAAAGGGGAGGGTATAAACAAAATGGAGGGGGGGGATACATTAAAAATCCTCGAAATGTTTGAATTATTCCAAAAAGATTTTCACAAGTAACATAAAAGGTAAAGTACGTGTTTTACATTAGAAAGTGCAGAGCAAGACGCATAATTAATACATTAACCTAAAACACATACACATAATCACGTTCGGAAAAAACATGTAGAATAATATTCGATCGAGGGTTTTAATCTGTAAATTTAAATTGAGAATCAAAGATCTTTTGAAATGGTTTTGGAGCAGTTTTTTAATTCACGACAAGCTTAAATTAAGATGTAACGTATAAAGGCAATTAAGAAAAGAAAAGAGTGGTGTAAAAAAACTTTACTTTAAGATAAAGGATCTAAATCGATGGCGGCAGAAAATCTAATTCCAACCCCCTGATTTAATCAAAGAATTCCAATTTACAACATTTTTAAGATATGAAAGAAAAAAAGTACAAAAATACCAGGATTTAAATGACAAGGTACAAAAATACTTTTAATTTCATCACAGCGTCGATAATAAGTTTGAAATTATCATTATTAAGTCTTTTTTTTTTAAATATTCACGAGCATTAATTGAAAAGGTAAAGACAGAAATTAAAAATTAAAAAAGTTAATGTCACACACCATAAAGGACAACTGTAATATTTAATTAAATTTTTAATGAAAGGAATTAAGTAGCAGTATCTTCAACTTTTTTTTTCTTCGTTACTATTTTAATTAAAATACGATGTGATTAGCTTGCAGAGATCATTCAATGTAATAAAGTTTTTTTTTTCCTATTAAGATGAATATTAACAGAAAAGCTTTTCATAAATTTAAAATTAACTATGAATAGGAATTAAAATAAAAAAAGAATCGTCGAAACAAATTTTTTAAAAAAAGCAGCATAAGGGGGGGGGGAAAGTACGGCTAAAATAATTAATTTAGTGGAGAATAATTATTTAATAATCGAAAATGTTTTTAGAAAAATTAAACTCGCCAAAAAGAAGTAAAAGAATTTCAAGAATTTTTATTGTTCTATTATTAACTTTTTAATTTTATTTATAACTTTGATATATCCATAAATTCGACAATACTTCGTGCGCAAACATGAATTGAATTCAATTACGTTTTAATTAAAATCAACATATTTTCAAAAGTATTGTTTGATGAATTCATTTTATATTTTCTGACAAATCGATTGTAGCAATAATTATTTAATTATAACTTCACATTTAAATTTCTCGACAATTTAACAGACAAATTTTTTTTTATAATTACATAAATAAGATACTCTTTGACAGTTTGAGGGCCTTTTAAAAAGAAAGTTTCACTATTTAATTCAACATTTAAAATTTTTCATCGACTTAGTTTAATTTCGTTAAGTTGGGGAAAGCAATCTATTTCTTTTCTTTTTGTTCATATTTTTTTTTAAAAGTTAAAATTAAGTGTGTTTTCATCATATACACTTCAGTCTATAAACCCAACAGACTTTTATTAACACCATAATGCATACACATTTGAAGGGGAAAATAACCAGCAAAAACATCCTATTTCAATTCCTACTCTGTTTATATAGCTCTCTCTCTCTCTCTATATATATATATGTATATTTATATATACATTTATCTTGTTCAAATTTTCAATAGTTAATAAAATACTTTCTATTCATCCTATCAAGTTCAAATAAATTTTTTTTAACTTGTAGTGGATGACACTTAATATGTTAATACAGTTTTTTCAAATATTAATTCAATTTAATTCAATTAATTATCCGCGCCAACTTAGATTCGTCTCCACTGTTGTAACAATGTAACTGTTAAAACAATGACAAAAGTTGGCGTCGAAAACCGATTTTTCAGCCAAACTAGCCAAACCGGGAGTACATTGTTACAAAAATGCAGACAAATCATGCTCTTTTTTCAATTCCTACTCCAAGTTCACATACATATATCTTGTTCAAATTTTCAACCTTTAATAAAAAATACTTTCTATTCATTTATTTAAAGTAGAAATATTGACTCAAATTTTTTTTATATATTAGTTGTTTTTAATTAAGAAGACACATTTTAGAGCCTCATTTTGGCTAAAAATAAAATACAAAATAAATCAAAATTTTTATTTCAACTTTGGATTTTGATTCACATTGTAGATAAGAGCCAAATATTGCAATCTTGCATGTACATCGACTTTTATCACCTTTCTTTCCGAATAGTTGTTTCGAGAAAAAAAAACATTTTTATCCGTAAAAATATTTATTTCTACTTTTTCAACAGAAATAATAATAATAGGACGACTCTTTCCCTTTGTTATACCTTTTAGCAAAACAAACAGCACAGTATCTCGTGGGAGCTTTTTTTAAAAATGTTGGAAATGTTCTACTAGGAAAATGTTTCGTTAGTCGTAAGATCCCAGGAGGTTTTGGTCTACTCGATTTTTTGTATATGTATCGCTACGATAACTTTGTATAAGGTTTTCCACTAATTTACTTCTGAAATCTAATTTTTTTTTTTTAACTTTATTTTTTTTTCAAACAAAACATATGCGTTCCAAATGATGACGTCTAACAAATGAAAGAATACTTTTTTTAATAATGTTTAACTAAATTTACGAAATCAGGACGACGAATCGCAGTCAGTCTCACGAATGCACAGACGGCAATTGCTTATATTCGAGTGCGAAAATTACAGCAGCATAAAATACGACTCCGCACGAGTTATCTCGGTTATGTCTAGTTTAGCGTGATCAAATTATTTCAAACTTACGAAATCAGGACGACGAATCGCAGTCAATCCCACGAATGCGCAGACGTCAATTTCTTACATTCGAGTGCGAAAATTACAGCAGCATAAAATGCGATTTCGCACGAGTTATCTCGGTTATGCCCAGTTTAGCGTGATCGAGTTATTTCAAATTTACGAAATCAGGACGACGAATTACAGTCAGTCTCACGAATGCACAGACGGCAATCGCTTATATTCGAGTTAAAAATCCGACTTCGCACGAGTTATCTCGGGTACGCCCACTTTAACCTGGTCAAATTATTTCAAATTTACGAAATCACGACGACGAATCGCAGTCAATCCCACGAATGCGCAGACGTCAATTTCTTACATTCGAGTGCGAAAATTACAGCAGCATAAAATGCGATTTCGCACGAGTTATCTCGGTTATGCCCAGTTTAGCGTGATCGAGTTATTTCAAATTTACGAAATCAGGACGACGAATTACAGTCAGTCTCACGAATGCACAGACGGCAATCGCTTATATTCGAGTTAAAAATCCGACTTCACACGAGTTATCTCGGGTACGCCCACTTTAACCTGGTCAAATTATTTCAAATTTACGAAATCACGACGACGAATAGCAGTCAGTCCCATGAATGCGCAGACGTCAATTGCTTACATTCGAATGCGAAAATTACAATATAAAATGCGATTTCGCACGAGTTATCTCGGTTAGCCCAGTTTAGCGTGATCGAATTATTTCGATCACGAGCATTTGGCATTCATTCAAACATGTAAATTAAAAAATGAAAAGAAAAAAATTCTTAACACAGAATGACAAAACTATAGGTAAAAATTTATAATTAATTAACCAAATAATATTTAAACATCTGAAGTCCGAGGCATTAATCTTTAAATGCACGTGATTACAATTAATATTCTATCGCTGGAAATTACTTATAAGCTTACAGTAAACAAAACAAACCTTGTCACAAAAGATCAGGAATATGTTTTCTTTTCATTGCCCAACAGCTACAGTTAACGAGGTAGAAAATCGGTAAATACGTTCCCAATGAATACAAATTAATGAGACATGAGAATGCAATTAGCTCATTTGAAATTAAATTACTTTGTCACAAAAGTTTAACGCAACACTCGATGATTACTTCCCTAAAAAACATCAAGTAATTACGACACAAAAATTTGCATAAATCTTGCAAAAAAAATTTGATATTAATATACCTCAAATGAGAATAGCATCATAACAAATAAACAAACTCAGCAAATCCTAATTGCTTCCAATGGAAAACCAACCCACGTGTATACCTGGTTAATTCAGGATCTGAACGAGTGCATATCCCCACTGATGAATATCTGATACTACTACCAATTAGTATGCACGGCAGGAATTAAAACGCGTAAATCAATCAATTCTCATTACGCGGCGTCAATGTTCAAATTGGAAAAGCAGTAGCTTATTATTTAACTCACGCTCTCATAATCAACGCAAGAACTGCGTAATAAGTAAAATTAATCATAAAGAAGCCAAATATGGCGCTTAAATTTTCTCGCCAAAAGCCAAGATCACAAAAATCGAGAATAATCATTTTTTCTCCCCTTCCGTATATTAAAAAAATACTACCCGCAGAATGACATTTTGGAGAAACTACGAATAAAAAAAAAAAATTATTCTAAATTCGAATTCAACATTCTCCACGGTAACCGTAGCTTGAGTACTTGGACTTCCACTACTAATTTTCGCAGAGTCAGAACACTTAAAACAGAGATCTTAATTTGAAAGCTGTTTTTGATACCAGAGCATGAGAAGAATTAAGTATGAGTGTCGTTCCTCTAGGGTTAAATAAATTTCTGGAAATAATTATCTGAAATGTTTATCTCATTCGAACGTGATGGGATTTTAAAATGCTACATTCAGTTATAAGAAGTGACGTCTGTAATTACTCAGTCTGGGGAAAAAAATACGTGTAATGCAAAATTAAATGTGTCGTTGATATGAAACTATGCGTGCATGAACTTTTGAGAGAAATTCCGCTTTGAAAAAGTTAATTGTAAAAAAGAACGAAAAAAATTATATGCATTCAAGTCATCAGATTAAATAGCTTTAAATGAGAATTTTTATCACGGCCAAATTATTTTTATTATGCGGATGGAATAATAAAAATAATTTAATATTTTCATTATTCTAACTCGGAAGTTAAAGCCTCTTAAACTCCTTTCTGAATTTTTGAAACATTACATAACACATATTTAGGGATAGCAATATCGGACTAAAAATTCAATACCGGTAGTAGAAATTTTAGAAAAAGAAAGAAAAAATAGGTGTTTATTTGTTTTATTTGCCAGTTTTATAGGAGAGTGTAAATATCACAAAAAATAATGTGTAACTTATACATTATAACGGCATATAAAGAATTACAAAAAAGTAAAGGAACATCTTATTTATTTAAATCACAAAAAAAGTGTAAATTCAGTCTGTGGTCCGTGGTTTTCATCATATAAATAATGAAACCAAACCGAAGCATTATTAATTGATTTTTTTGTTCTTTAAAGTTATTCTTATTCATTATTATGGGTTATTATTTATGAGAATATAAATAATAAATCTGAAAAATATTTTGAACCTTAAAATATGATATGCAAATACAATGTGAATAACAAACTCACCAATTTGAAAAATATCGAAATAATACGCACTTTCTTCACAACTACAACCTTGTTTTCAAAGATACGAATATCAGACTACGAATCCTGTGCGTGTGTAGTATCGCTATGAGCTACAGTAGGATAGTTTTGCTCCACTGCCTTAGATGATTCACATATTTCATCACTTCTCTTGATTCTACGAAGCAACTTTGTATTCACAGTCTAAATAATTTCGCCCGTTAGGGTGACATAAAAACAAAAACGTATACTATTTTGCAGTGTTGGCCTGAACATATAGTGGAGACAAAACAATTTCTAGTAAATACCGAAAAAACGGTCTTTTAACTTGTGAATACCAGTATTACAATCCCTACACATATTTATCGTTTTTGTTATTATAATTTATACTAAGAAGGGGGAAAATATACCGGCGAATCTTTTTTTAAAGTAATAACTACATAAATTAAGTCTTAGGATTTTAGTCTTACGTCATAATTAGTCTCTCTCTTACGATCTTTCTTTATCTGACAAACTTGGAACACATAGAAGGAGATACATGTTCAACATTTTCTTCGCCAACAACACTACAATCGCAGGAAGATGACAGAACCAAATTAAATCTGTTAAAGTAACTTTTAAATTTATCATAACCAGTAAAAATCTGTGTTATTTTGTAATTAGTAAAAAAAATGATAGCATGACAGTCTCATACAAATGGATGGAAAAAAAAATTTTAAGCTCCCTTTATTTGAAATGATATATTCTAGATTCCAAGACTCTGCATTTCAATCCAATTCATTTATTGTGCTTTCATATGTATTCATTTATCTCAATATTTTCATAAGAAATGTATCTTATCACACTTTTCTACAATTCCTTTGAAATCGGGGGTGAGATTGCTCGTTGAAAATTTCATCACAGCTTGCAAGTTAATCTCAGCAAACTTGCATCGACATATAATCTGGTTGATTTTCATGCGAGAAAAACTTAACTCACACACAAATATATGGCTCTTACGGGAATTTACATTAATTGGTCTCCAGATTTTCACCAACTTATTTCCACCAGAAGTGATTTTAAAAGTTCTGCAAATTTATAAAACTTTTGTAATCCTTCATAACTAAGATTTTTTCTTTCCTTTGTAATCTGTGTTTCATACTTACTTCTGTAATCCCCCGTGCGACACTTTGTGGTGTACGGGGATTTATTAATGTGTTTCCAAAAATGTATATATATATATATATATATATATATATGTTGACCCAAATATCGAGAACATGTCCTGTCTATTTTGGTTTTTCGATCGCCTTCGTGGGTCGCAAAAGAACTCTTTGAGGGTCCCTATTTGCCCACCCTTGGCTTGAATGACAAAGCTGAAGCCACAATTTAATATTGGGCATGAAAAATATCCCTACACATTTCAAAAAATGTGATAATTTAGAAACAAATTTCAGAATGCATATATCAAAGTCATTTGAGCTCAAAGAAACCCCATTAGCTGGCTTTCCCTCAAAGAAACTACACTGTCAGTCAAAACACATTTACAGATTTGATACAGCGCATTACAAGTGAATTCGTTGATCAAAATTTTCTGCGATAAAAACAAATTTCAAATAAATTCAAAAACTTTAATAAAAAAAAAAAAAGAGGACTATCAAAATAAAGATTTAAGGTCTTTAAATCTCTGAAAGTTTCCATTACCGAACTTAAATGAAGACATAAAATCAACTATGTATTCAACGATTTTAAAGTTTAATAAAACCTGAATAAATACACCGAAGGGAGATAAAGTAATACAACGATTTATGCCTAAGATTGTAAATTCCATAAATTCTAAAGTAAGTAATATAAAACAATTTTTATAGTTAAAAAGGAAAGAAAGTCTAGTAACAATCGCAAACGTCTCTCCTTCAACCGAAAGAGCAAGAACTAAATCAAAATAATATCGCATAAAAGAGCATGTAATCCGTTCGAAAATTTATTCTGTCCGGAAATGAAAAAAATAAATGCACAATTCGAATTTCAGTTTAAATTTCCTCTTTATAAACAGTATTTATTCAAACTATTTCTGGAGGAGGAATTTTTCTATTTATACCATAAATCTGCAACAAAATCTATTACCAGACTTTCTTAGATAGAATAGCATGTATATATAAGGTCATATTAAAACAGACTACATATCGGACCATTTAATAGTTTTAGTTTTCATTCAACAGAAAAAAATTTTTTAAAAAAAGAGAATTAATAGAAAAACAGCGGAGTTACTCTTATAGCCCTTGATAAAATTTTTAACTATTCCATAAAATTCGAGATTCTACCAATAGATGAAAATATAATGGAACTATTTAATAGTTTTAGTTTTCATTCAGCTTAAAATTTTTTTAAAAAAAGGAATGAATAGAAAAGTCAGTGGAATTACTCTCGTAGCTCTAGAAAAAAATTAATTTTTTAATCAGAGTTCGACAGCACTAATAGAAGAAAATATAATGGAATCATTTAATTGTTTTAGTTTTTATTCAGCATAAAGTAAGAACAAAGGAAAGAATTAATAGTAAAGTCAGCGGAGTTATTCTCATAAACTTGGAAAAAGCTTCATTCTTTCATGAAGTTCTACATCGAACTCTAATAGAAGATAAATGATGGAATCGTATAATAAATACAGTTTTCATTTACCATAAAATAAAAAAGAATGAATAGAAAAGTCAGCAGAATCACTCTTAATAGATCAATAAAATTCGCTATTCTACTAACAGAAGGGAATATGGTGTAACCATTTTAATAGTCTTGGTTTTCCTTCAGCCTCATATAAAAAAAAAAAAAAGAAAGAAAGAGAAAAAGGAATGAATAGAAAATTCGGAGTACTCTTATAACCTCGGAAAAAATGAAACAATTTTGTAAAGTTTGACATTCTACTAATAGACGAGAATATGACCGAACCATTTGATAGTTTGTTTTCCCTCAGCTTCAAATAAGAACAAAAAAGAATGAGTAGAAAAGTTTTATTAGCAGGATCTCTAATAGATCTGGTCTACTTTTGTTTTTCTACAAAGTTCGACATTCTACTAATAGAAGAGAGAATATGATGGAACAATTTAAGTTTGTCTTCATTCAGCAAAAAACAAGGAGAGGAAAAAGAATGAATACAAAAATCAACGAAGGTACTTTTACAATTTTAAATAAAACTAAAATTTTCCATACAAATATTTCAAGGTACATTTTACTAAAAAAAAAAAATTACATAAGAATGCAAGTGATTGTTAATCTAAATTACAAAATTGCGGGTTTATCTCAGCCATTTGTAATCTGTTTAAAACCAAACACTGCATGTACAAACAGCAAGTCATTTCCTTTCACTATCATCTCACGACTCCAGCGGAAGTCCTAAGCACATAATAACACAGCAGCTTTTGCCCATTGCTTCCTAGATAATGTAGAACCTTCTGGGGAATGGCTTTAATCTCGAGTAGCATTCACTGTCCGGGTACAATGAGAGCATGTGTGTTGGTAGTATAACTACGCCCACATTCTCAGTCCTTCTATGGTAGACAGATCTACACGCTTAAAGCAATTCCAGTGAGTGCGTGTTGGTTTAATGGCGTGAGAGCCAAATTGAACAAACTGTACCATCGTGTTAGCCAAAAGGGGAGTGATGTAAGATTAATTAGATGTGAATTAGATGTGTTCACCCTATTTTATTCAATAAATTTAATATACTGCAGATAGATCTGATAACTGTGTGTGATTTTGAAGGAATTTTAAATATTCAAGCATATTTATTACTTAATTGCTATGACTCAAATATAGTAATTAATACCAAAAGTAAGATGAGATGGATGTTTGCAGATGATATTATTAAATGGCAGATTTGGAATCCATTATACGTTAATATATATATTATATATATATATTGAATATAATAAAAAGGATAACAGCTCTGCACATATCTAACTATACTTCAAAAGAAAATTCTATTGCGTAAACTCATTAATGATAACATCAAATTAAATAAACTTATAGAAATAATCACTTTAACTCATAAAAATACCAACTAAATACAGGATGAGTTTTTTTTTAACTGACATATTCAGAGCCACCTGTAACTCAATCTGTGGCACCAAATTGGATATACAGACTAATAATGACACAGAAAGGAGATTCCACAGGGAAAGAAAATAAGTTCAAAAAATTGTTAATAGAGGTATTTATGACGATGAGAGACGCAGCTTATCAAATCCAGAATTAGCACAAAACACGGATATGAAAGCAAAATCCATAAATATTTGTGCTTTCATTAGTGGCAATTGCGCCAGTAATTTGGGCTATAAAAACATGTAGGATAGTAGAACCGAAGGATAGTATTCTCAGTTGAAACGAGCCAGAGCTCAAGTGAATATAAGACTTGTTTTACCAGAACGCGCATTATAGGTAAAGCTGTATAAATTATATTAATCATTCACAGCTACTCCTGAGTTTAGAACCCGACAGAAGCTACGTAGGGGGGCTTTATCACTAAATGTTTTTAAAGGAATGATTAAGAAGTTCAAAGCAACAGAGTCGCAGACAATTCGCCCAGGCAGAGAATGTAAACCTGTTTCAGAAGAGATAACAGATGATGCAACTGTAGACGTCAACGGAATTACAGAGAACCATTGTTGTGTTGCAACCAACTTATCATAGACAGTGTAGAGTATCCTTTGTGACTTGTTGCTTCTGGCCGTAGGAAATGTGCAGATAATGCAGGGTGCAATCTCTAAAAGTGGCGGTCATATTGAATGTAGTCGAATTCCTTGAAGGGAAGTACATCAAGTACAATGGTTCGATCAGCTTGTCTCCCCTTTATGTATCAGCCTGGCATCGCGGACCCCCCAAGAGATTTTGAACACATTCCTCCCCGACTTCGAACACAAGGCTGAGTGATTTAAAGATTCCTCAAAATTCCTAAGACTACCCCTCTGCTACTTTTTGATTTTTAAAATTCTTTTTTCCTCTAATCTTTACATAAGAGTTTCTACTAGACTTTTTGAAAATATTACGTTGTAGTAATGGATGTATAGTTGCAAACAATTAAAAAAAAACGAATTAATATTCCTGATTGAAATACATGTTTTAGTATTTTTCATTGAGGGCAAATTAAATGATGTAGTTCAGGATGGCACAACTTTCAATTTTTCCACAAAGCCTTCCAGAGTCTGTAAAAAAGAAACACTTTAACATTAAATGACACCCCTTTGCCAAAGCCTAGAAAAACGCTGGGGACCCCGGGGGTGCAGTTTAAAGCTGCTGATATGGTGTATAAAACTTAAAATTTCAATGTTATTTTGTACATGTTATTATTATTTTTGTAACACTTTTGCATTGTATTGTGCCATAAATAATCCCTATTGGAGATGTTTTGTACAAATTAAAAAAACAACAGAATCTTATTTTCCATGTTATTAATAGTCTCAGTGCCAAATTTGGTGTCACTGTGGCAGTTAGATCGAGATACAGGTGGCTCTGATTTGTGATGTTTTTTTTTTTTTTATTCCTACTACTAGTTCCCACTCTATATATTTATTTTGATCAAATTTTCAATCGTTAAAAAAATGCATTTTAAAGCACTAAATTGATCTGAAATTTGATATACACGATTATTTTGGATGACAATACAGCCACGTTGGCATCATTTTTGGCGATTTGTGTCAAAATTTAAAAAGGTTTTTTTTCTCACATTTTATAGAGCTCATTTGAGCTGAAATTTTCTATACACTATTGTTTTGGGTAACAATTCAATAATTTAATTATAATTAATTTTAATTAATTCACTGAAATTAATTATTTAAAGAATTACAGATGCAGCCACGTTGGCTTCATTTTTAGCGACAAGGGACAAAACTTTAAAATATTTTTTTCCCCTCACGTTTCAAAGAATTCAGTTGAACTAAAGTTTTATATTTTTGTTTTGGATGACAACACGATACTAAAATGATAATTAATAAAAATTAATTGACACTTAAGTGTTGTGATTCTGTCATATGGATATATATTAATTTTAACTATTTAATAAAAACTAAACTAAAATTTTTTTTTTGGTGATCTAAGTAGGAATTGACTTAATTTCTTTTTATATTACTTTCTTAAAAACATCATCACGTATATATATCAAAGATAGGATACAAAATACGAATCGGTAGCATTACGAAGCTGTTGCTAGGCAACATGTCCGAAAGGAAAAATGGGATTGGAAATTTGATAATAATTAATGAAAACAGAAAACAACGTCAGAAACAAACAATCGATGGAAATTAAATAAAAATCCATTACCCGATCAATATTTCTAAGCAGACATAAAGCAACAAACCCGTTTCTGTATAACCCAATGCTATTTAATTTAAAATAATGCAACGCGAAATCATAAATGTAAAGCAAATATTATTGCTACGCTTCAATAAATAGTTCCTGTTTGCATAGTTAATTTATTACTCGCTTTTGTTCGAAATGAAATCGCACAGAATAAAAGAAACAGAAGATGATCCAGAGAATAAATAATGAATATATTCCTCCAGGAAAATAAAGGCAAGAGATAAATAAGGAGCGCATTCATTACAACGATCGATTCAAATTTTGTAAATATGTATTGTATTCAGAAGTAATTTGGAAGCTAAACAAGCAGTTACAGTCGCAGCGAATAAAAGGATAGATTCGTTTATAAACAATTGAATAATGGATATAAAACTCGTTTTAATTGTTTCTTCGAATCAGATGGAGTGTATCATGTTCCAAGTCTCTTTCTTTAGGATTAACAAAACGCAATTTTTTTCGACGAAAGGTCAGAGAGAAAAAAAAAAGGGCAAAATTTGCATTTTCAATACGGAATTCTCAATTGACGACGGAATTACATGCAGAGGGAAAAAATAGAAAGCAACTTTGTAATAGTTTTTTCAGCGTTAAATTTTGAAAACAAGCCATAAACGAATTCTAAAGAGGAGTCTTTAATTGAAATCTTTTTTTCAATTAGTTAATATCTATTATGTAAATTTATATAATGTAACGTATAATTTACGTAACTTAAATGCCATTGATAAAAAATGGGACATGAGTGTTTGATAACGTTATTGGCGTAACTTTGAGCCAAGTGACGATAACGACACCTGAGCCGGCACCTCACACTACCAACTTCCACACCACGCCATCATGAGGATTTCGAACTACGATAGGTTTAAAGGGCATCAGCCTCTTTACACGGCGGGTTTACGACGGTACCAGAGATCAAACTCTCTGCTTGGTAACGTAAGTCCGTGATCATGACCAGTTGGCCAGTGGTCTTCAACCTTTAGAACTTCGTGGACCACTAAATGCTGAGTTTTTAATTGGCGGACTACAAAAATGATTCACTACTATATGGCGGACCATTATACTGTGTTATAAATTAAATGTAAAATGAATAGATGGCGCTGCAAGTCACCTGAGAGGTTTTTTTTTGCTTGTAGAATCAGTTATGTAATGTTCTTTGTTCTGTATGCATGTCTTCTGTGTGTGTCGTCTAATAAACCAAAATGCCTAAAAGAATGGACTGAATCATTGGAATTATATAAAAATATAATAAATATAAAATAGTCTAAATGACCAATGGAATTAAGGATTTAGGAATTACACATTGTCACTTAGTATAAAAATGTGAGTAAAGACGCAAGATTTGTATATCACTGAAAAGGAACTTCACGAAAAGCAAAAACACAAAATCGGCAACGCAAATGAATATTTAAAAACCGAAATGTTATGCCACCAATTTGTCATGTTGGCCAACTTTTCACCCGCCTATAACAACCGCAAATTCGCCATGAATGCAATAGCATAATTTGCCACACTAAACACACCTCCAAAAGCAGCTTAAAAGTCACTTAACTCGGAAAGAATTTCGCATAAAATAGAAGTAAAACTTTTTAAGAAAAAGTATAATCCATAATATGTTTAGCTACTCGTCCTTTTTTAAATTGAATATCTATAAAAATATAAACCGTGTTCCAATTTTCTACGGACCACCCGACAAGCAAACGGTGCACCAAACAACCACGGCCAAAAAAACATAAAATATTCTTTCGGACTGAAAGATTTCCCACAGTACAGTAAAGTCCATCGGCAATATAATAATACATTATGTATACTAGATAATAACCCAACCTACTTTATCGATCAATAACGATTAATCGATAACGTTTCTTTAATAATGATTTTTTACTAGGATGGAATATTTGTAACAGACTAATAAACGAAAGGCAAGCCTAAACGGAATCCTCAATGATTCTACAACATAATAAGACCCGCCGCCAATAACTCCCTTCACCGTCTATTAGATAAAACCAAACCCACTTCCACCGATTAATAACGTTGGAATATTTGTAACGGGTTAATAAAACTAAATGTCTGGAGAACCTAAAAGGAATCATTCTCCGCCAGCATCTGGAGGGAGTTGACAGGACATCTATCAGCAGGTGCACACTTAACAAAGTGTCACAGATAACAGAGAAATTCTCAGCCTCTCAGGCGAGAGATAAAAAGGAAGAATAGACACCTCTTTTCCCGCAGGTCACTTACCTAACATTATATGGAATTACATAAACATGAGGTACACGTTTGATTCATTGGCGAAAATAAGATTAACCTTTCCACCCATCGTGTATGCAGTGATTAGTGGCTTCCCAGTTATCGACAGAGGAAGTAAGAGCAAGGGGATTGAAAGCAATATTGAAACTGGCAGGCCTAGGTCGGATCCGGTTTTGGGTTGCCAGGAAAAATACCAAAAGTGGTTTCTGAATTAATTATTTTCATGTTAAGATGAATAAACATACTTCTATTTTTCATTTTCGAAGAAAATGCATGGTATCAGAGTATAATTCATACATCAATTAAAAAAAAAAATATGAACGATTGACAAAATTGCTGTCGATCAAAATTACAAAGATGCTAATTAAAAAACATTTATCTTACTCCTCAAAGTTTTAAAAAACACATAAGAATGTTTAAGAACGTTTTTAACAGTTAAATATTCAAGATTTCTGACCCTCAAGGATTTAAAATTTATTAAATGAAAAAAGTAAAAGTAAAGATGTCAGTGGCGTAACGTACACCCCCGCATTGCGGTTATGCTTTTGCAATCCTTTGTAACAACCGGCTTGAGGTTCAAAATCTGACTATGCAGGGAGGAGGAGGGGGGGGGCTAATATTCCCCGTTACGTCACTAAAAGATGAATAGATATATACAAATGATAAAACCAAATCTGCTAACTCTTAAGCGTTCTCCCAATGCATTAATGAAACTAAAACAATTTCAGCAAGAAACTTGAAGGAATTGATAAATTAAAACAACTCCTAACCGATTATATGACAAATAAAATTAACAATCTTTTTTTTCTTGAGATTGAGTAAGGGTTATATTAACGTCGTACCATAAAAACAATACGAAGCCATTGCCGATGGACATAGTCATTTTGAACTGTGGTCAAGCGATGAAAACGACACCTGAACCGGTACCCCCTCTCCAGACTACCACACCACACCAAGTACTTTGAGCTCGACAGATTTAACATGCAATAACCCCCCCCCCCTCCCTCTACAAGCGGGTCTTCAGTGGCAGAAAGATTCGAACCCGCGACACGTTTGTGACCCTAACTACTAGGCGACCGCGACAGTTTAACACACTCCTTTTTGATTACGCGCGTATGGAAATCTTAATATAATAAATAAAACTAACAACTGTTTGCTACAATTTTATTTGTATTTAATCTTTTTATATAATGAGTAAATTAAAACAAACTATAATTCAAAATATATATAATATTTCAAATATTTTGGCACGTCAAAAGTGTAGCAAAAACACTATTTAAATCAAGGATTTAATTAACTCCTCCTCCCTCCCGCCGCCGAGATGAGAAACAAATTTCCACCAATAAAAACAACGTGCAGGAAAGAAAAGCACTCTTCAACTCGGAAATAAATTTTAATACAATATGTGTACATCCCCCCAGTACGGAAGATAAATGATCGGCGGGTACGCCTGAGGCCCCTCTATTCCTGCTTCTAAAAACGGAATCGTACGTGATACCCTTAAATTCAGGTGCTCTTCTTCTCCTTTCCGCTTAGCCCCTCTCCCTGCTTTAAATCCGGCAGCGAATCCTCAACCGGATTTTCCAAGAGAAACTTGCAGATCTTTAGTGAAAAAAAGAAAAAAGGCTGGTTGATTGCGGGTTCGACTGTAAAATGCAGCAAACTGCAGAAATAGGACACTGCACTCCGAAGAAGTTTTGAACTCGACGTAGTTGCCTACTTGGCTTCCTTTCAAAGATGATGACTAGCAGCTATGTTATGCCATACGCCACTTATCGGTCTTTGAAATCGTCCACAAAAAGATTCCGAGATCTCAACTAAAGATATGGAGGCCACATTCTTTAGTATTGTTAAACATGATAGCATGGCATTCACAGCGGAAATATATTGAGAAGGCAAAAAAAGAAGGGGGAAAAGGGAGAAAAAAGGCAAGAAAGAGACCCAGAACTTATGAAAGAATTGCTCAAAAAGCAAACCGGATATGCAAGGAAAATATTTTTTACTATGCGCCATTTTCAATACTTATTTAGTTAACCTTAGTTTTGAATATTAATATATTATTTCGTCACCCAAACGAAGAAATACTTCGATGAGAGATTATGAAGTGCGAAAAAAAATACTTTAGTTTGTTATAAAATATATTCATTAAGAAACTACATCTCATAATTTAAACTAACTATATATATACACTACTGTTGCATATTTCCAACTCTAACTTAAACTTGTACTTCAATTTTTGCTTTGCTTATTTAGAATTATAGTCATTTAGGATACATAGCTTAATTCAGTGGCGCAACAGCTGCCCCATATATATATATATATATATATGTGTGTGTAATAATTCACGTAGATTTTTTCTTAACAGACTTTAACTAAAAATGGTCTTGATTCCCTTCAAGACTTCTCGTAATAATTTATTTCTATTTGACACATCTAACTTTAACCTTATTTCCTAAAAACTGAAACTTCAGCGTTTTTAAAATAGGGTGATGCAACTTTGCATCACCCGCTTATTAGGACCAATCAGAAAAGCCTTTACCGGGAAATCATGATCTTAATACTTCCAGGCGGGGGAAAAACTAATAGACGATATCTCTGGAGCGAGCAAAAGCTGTTTTTGTGAACGTTATGTAAGCCGGGCGTGTTAATGTCTTGTGTGTTGTCTTGTTGATTTTATGTTAATGTTGCGTATTCTAAGTAACTAAATAAATATGGTATATCTATATATATAAAGGAGAAAAGCGACTCACTCACTGACTGACTGACTGACTGACTGACTAATCACGAAATCTCTGGAACTATTCAACCTACAGACTTGAAATTTGGTAGACATGTTCCTCTGATAGAGTAGACATCAGCTAAGAAAGGATTTTCCGAAATTCGAAACGCAAGGGGCGTTACGGGGGGTTAAGGGCTTTAATAATAATTGTTTCCATGTTTAAACTACTTGATGTACAATCTTGAAAATTGGGTAAGCGGATTCCTTTCAAAGAGTAGAGATCCGCTAAAAATGAGTTTGCTGAAAATCGACCCCCAAGTGGCGTTGCAGGGGCTTAGGGGGCGTTATAGATAATTATTTCCATTTTTAAACTATTTGACGCACTGTCTTTAAATTTGATATATATAGATTCCTTTCGTAGAATAATGATCAGTTACAAAACGGGCTTTGTGAAAACAGACTTCTAAGTGGCGTTGCGGGGGAATTAGGGGCGTAATAGATAAATATATCCGTTTTTGAACTACTTCACCTACCTGCTTGAAAATTAATAGGTAAGTTTCTTTCCTGGAGTAAATATCCGCTACAAAATGGGTTTGGGGAAAATTGACCCCCAAGGGGTATTGCGGGGGCGGGGGGTTTAAGGGGCGTTATAAATTCTTATTTTTAAGTTATTAGACATACAATCTTGAAATTGGGTAAGCGGATTCCTTTCAGAGAGTAGAGATCCGCTACAAAATGAGTTTGCTGAAAATCGACCCCCAAGTGGCGTTGCAGGGGCTTAGGGGGCGTTATAGATAATTATTTCCATTTTTAAACTATTTGACGCCCTGTCTTTAAATTTGATATATAGATTCCTTTCGTAGAATAATGATCAGTTACAAAACGGGCTTTGTGAAAACAGACTTCTAAGTGGCGTTGCGGGGGATTAAGGGGCGTAATAGATAAATATATCCGTTTTTAAACTACTTCACCCACCTGCTTGAAAATTGGTAGATAAGTTTCTTTCCTGGAGTAAATATCCGCTACAAAATGGGTTTTGGGAAAATTGACCCCCAAGGGGTGTTGCGGGGGCGCGGAGTTTAAGGGGCGTTATAAATTCCTATTTTTAAGTTATTAGACGTACAGTCTTGAAACTTAGTAAGCAGATTCCTCTTATAGGGTAGAGATACGCTAAAAATGGGTTTCGTGAAAATTGCCCCCAAGTGGCGTTGAGGGGACTTAAGAGATAATAGATAGAGGGCGTTATAGATAATTATTTCCATTTTTAAACTATTAGACGCACAGTCTTTATATTTGATAAAAAGATTTCTTTCATAGAGTAGAGATCAGCTATAAGAAAGTTTTGTGAAAACAGATCTCTAAGTGGCGTTGCAGGGGAATAAGTGGCGTAAGAGATAAATATTTTCGTTTTTAAACTATTTGACCTACCTGCTTCAAAATTGGTAGGAATGTTTCTTTCATGGAGTAACTATCCGCTACAAAACGGGTTTGGAGAAAATTGACCCCCAAGGGGTGTTGCGGGGGGTTAAGGGCAGATATAAATAATTATTTCTTTTTTTAAACAATTAGACTCACAGTCTTGAAATTTGGTTAGCAGATTCCTCTCATAGGATAGAAATACACTGCAAAATGTGTTTTGTGAAAATCGACCCCTAGGTGGTGTTGCGGGGGTTCAAGGGGCGTTATTGATAATTTTTCGCCTTTTTTATTAATTGGACACACAGTCTTAAAATTTTGCTAAGCAGATTCCTTTCATAGAGTGCAATTCCCCTACAAAATGGGTTTTGTGAAAACAGACCCAGAAATGGCATTGCGGGGGGGCTCAAGTGGCGTTATAGACAATTACCCCATATTTAAACTGTTAGACGTACAGTCTTGAAATTTGATAAGCAGATTCCTTTCGTAAAGTAGAAAACCGCTACAAAATGGGTTTCGCTAATATCAACTACTAAGTTTAATTTCGGGAGATTAAGAGGCGTAATCGATAAATATTTCCATTTTTAAACTACATGATCATCCTGCTTGAAAATTGGTAGGCATGTTCTTTTCATGAAATAGAGTTCCTCTAACAAAGAGTAAAATGAAAATTGACCCCCAAAGACATTTGCGAGGGGTCAAGAGGAGTTACAGAAAAAAATTCCTGTTTTTAATTGTTAGACCCATATACTTGAAATTTGTTAAGCATGTTTCTTTTGTTGAATAGGGATCCACTAAGAATAAATTTTAAGCAAATCAAGTTCTGGGGTGTGGCGGGGGGTTACTGGGACGTATTGACAAAAAAAATTTACTTTTTTCGAGCTAAAAGGACTATAATAATGAAATTTGGTTTGCATTTTTCTTTTGTTGAATTGAAATCCGCTAAGAGCGGTTATTTTGGAAAACGGCTCTCAACGGGATTACGGGGATATTTATAGTAAAACTTTTGCTTTTTTCTGTTAGATTTAGACTTGAAATTTGGCTTGCATGTTCAATTTACGGAGTAGAGATCCACCGAAAATTGGTTTTGCGGGAATCTACTTGGTTTTTGAGTTACGAAAGAGCAAACATCATTCTATGTTTCAATTTTAGAGATTTTTAGAAAATACAAATTAGATGAGTTCTGCCCTTTTTTTTTTTATCAACAGGTGACAGTTACAGGTATAAGTATATTTTTCAATTCAATCGAATTCTTAATGCTAGGACTTAGATATCAATAATTTATACATATATATAAGCAGTAAAAATTTATAAAACATCATGAAATACCCAGCGCGAAGCGGGCGGGTAACAGCTAGTATATATATATATATACTAGCTATATATACTAGCTATATACTTTATTCTTAGTAGATCCCTATTTAACAAAAGAAACATGCTTAACAAATTTCAAGTATATGGGTCTAACAATTAAAAACAGGAATTTTTTTCTGTAACTCCTCTTGACCCCTCGCAAACGTCTTTGGGGGTCAATTTTCATTTTACTCTTTGTTAGAGGAACTCTATTTCATGAAAAGAACATGCCTACCAATTTTCAAGCAGGATGATCATGTAGTTTAAAAATGGAAATATTTATCGATTACGCCTCTTAATCTCCCGAAATTAAACTTAGTAGTTGATATTAGCGAAACCCATTTTGTAGCGGTTTTCTACTTTACGAAAGGAATCTGCTTATCAAATTTCAAGACTGTACGTCTAACAGTTTAAATATGGGGTAATTGTCTATAACGCCACTTGAGCCCCCGCAATGCCATTTCTGGGTCTGTTTTCACAAAACCCATTTTGTAGGGGAATTGCACTCTATGAAAGGAATCTGCTTAGCAAAATTTGAAGACTGTGCGTCCAATTAATAAAAAAGGCGAAAAAATTATCAATAACGCCCCTTGAACCCCCGCAACACCACCTAGGGGTCGATTTTCACAAAACACATTTTGCAGTGTATTTCTATCCTATGAGAGGAATCTGCTAACCAAATTTCAAGACTGTGAGTCTAATAGTTTAAAAAAAGAAATAATTATTTATATCTGCCCTTAACCCCCCGCAACACCCCTTGGGGGTCAATTTTCTCCAAACCCGTTTTGTAGCGGATAGTTACTCCATGAAAGAAACATTCCTACCAATTTTGAAGCAGGTAGGTCAAATAGTTTAAAAACGAAAATATTTATCTCTTACGCCACTTATTCCCCTGCAACGCCACTTAGAGATCTGTTTTCACAAAACTTTCTTATAGCTGATCTCTACTCTATGAAAGAAAACTTTTTATCAAATATAAAGACTGTGCGTCTAATAGTTTAAAAATGGAAATAATTATCTATAACCCCCTCTCTCTATCTATAATTATCTATATCTCTTAAGTCCCCTATAAGAGGAATCTGCTTACTAAGTTTCAAGACTGTACGTCTAATAACTTAAAAATAGGAATTTATAACGCCCCTTAAACTCCGCGCCCCCGCAACACCCCTTGGGGGTCAATTTTCCCAAAACCCATTTTGTAGCGGATATTTACTCCAGGAAAGAAACTTATCTACCAATTTTCAAGCAGGTGGGTGAAGTAGTTTAAAAACGGATATATTTATCTATTACGCCCCTTAATCCCCCGCAACGCCACTTAGAAGTCTGTTTTCACAAAGCCCGTTTTGTAACTGATCATTATTCTACGAAAGGAATCTATATATCAAATTTAAAGACAGGGCATCAATAGTTTAAAAATGGAAATAATTATCTATAACGCCCCCTAAGCCCCTGCAACGCCACTTGGGGGTCGATTTTCAGCAAACACATTTTGTAGCGGATCTCTACTCTCTGAAAGGAATCCGCTTACCCAATTTCAAGATTGTATGTCTAATAACTTAAAAATAAGAATTTATAACGCCCCTTAAACCCCCGCCCCCGCAATACCCCTTGGGGGTCAATTTTCCCCAAACCCATTTTGTAGCGGATATTTACTCCAGGAAAGAAACTTACCTATTAATTTTCAAGCAGGTAGGTGAAGTAGTTCAAAAACGGATATATTTATCTATTACGCCCCTAATTCCCCCGCAACGCCACTTAGAAGTCTGTTTTCACAAAGCCCGTTTTGTAACTGATCATTATTCTACGAAAGGAATCTATATATCAAATTTAAAGACAGTGCGTCAAATAGTTTAAAAATGGAAATAATTATCTATAACGCCCCCTAAGCCCCTGCAACGCCACTTGGGGGTCGATTTTCAGCAAACTCATTTTGTAGCGGATCTCTACTCTTTGAAAGGAATCCGCTTACCCAATTTCAAGATTGTACATCAAGTAGTTTAAACATGGAAACAATTATTATTAAAGCCCTTAACCCCCCGTAACGCCCCTTGCGTTTCGAATTTCGGAAAATCCTTTCTTAGCTGATGTCTACTCTATCAGAGGAACATGTCTACCAAATTTCAAGTCTGTAGGTTGAATAATTTCAGAGATTTCGTGATTAGTCAGTCAGTCAGTCACTTTTCTCCTTTATATATATAGATATATGTTACCGGCAAAGTATGAAATGCCGGCATTCTATAGAATGCCTAGGCATTCTATACAATGCCTAGGCAAAGTATGTAATAAATCTCATATTTCATACTTTGCCTAAAAACGCCCGGCATTGTATAGAATGCCTAGGCATTCTATAGAATGCCCAAAGCTATTTAGGCAAAGTATGAAAAAAGTTCATGATAAGGAAATTACATCAATGACTTATATATTCCTAAAAATACAAATGTTATTCTGGCAAAATAATGTCACTGTCATTAAAAACTATTTTTAAATTGTGATTACGTATATTCTTGTATTAAAATTCCTTCAAAAGTTCCAAGCTGATAGAAACCATCCTATTTCTCCCTCCTTACAAGTGCCAATATGTTGGCATTTGGAGAAAAAAAATGAAAATTTTGTACTACATTACCTTTTTTTAAAAATAATTTTCTGTTTTTTCTGGAAAGTTTCCCGTAGGTGGATGTACAGTTCAATATCATAACGTTTGCCATTTTTGTATTGGGTTGAAAGTTCTTTCAGAATTCTATCACATCCCCAGAATCCGGAATTTAATTTTGCTCTTGGCAAATTAAATTCCTACAACAAGTTCACATCGTCAAACTTGATGTCAAAATTACTGGTGGCAATTGGTATCGGCCGCACTAAAAAGGCATACCAACCCCTGGAGAATGTACTAGGTCTGAAAATGGTAAAAATACCAATCTGCAGCCCCATTGAGGGAAAAAAGAATCCGTGACTTAATACTGTAATAGCAGTTCTTCCCAACAGTTTTCCCTTCCAGATCGGTCAATGTTTGGTAATTTTACAGCGGCCCGCTGAGGGTGGGACGTTGATTATTTATATTTTAAATTGTTTGATTTTATATAATTTAAATGTATTTAAACATACCTTCAGAGTAAAGTTCAGTTGTACCAAAAATAATTACAAAATGATTTTACATAAAACATAAAGTGATTTCCATGGAAAGTCGCCCAAACACGAGAAAAATACACCTCAGTAAATATAATGGAAAAAATTTAATGCTCCTTGAGTTACCTGATAACCTTTGATCCACGGACCAAGGGTTAGGGACCACTGTTTTATGTTACTGACGCCTTCTTTAACAGTTTAAATGAGTTTACTTTTATTTTCCGCAAACATCCCTGGGTTCCTTCTTAGTAGTCATTTTAACATTTTTTATATCACTTATTAATTTCTAGTAAGTAATTTCAGTTAAGAAAAAACCTTTTTTTGAAGCATCAACTCGAATTTTGGGCAAGTAGCCGTTGAATAGTTGTTTCTTGTCTATGAACCATGGGTCCATAGATATGAAACAACTATTCAACGGCTACTATTTGATGGACCGTGTCAAATCAATCTACCAATATGATTCAGCGAACCACATAGTAGAGCATTTTTGAAACAATTCAAAAATTTACAAATTTGTTGAATAGTGCAAAGTGCCACTGAGAATCGTACCATGTTCTCATATATAGGTTGCCGATTGGTTATATATTCTCATATATAACCACATATAGGTTGCCGATCCCTGCTATAGACCATGACTCGTTCTCCAACATTATAGCTTGCTCCTCCATTTTTAGGAAACACAGGAAAAAAGCAATTTTTTATTGAATATGTTTAAGTAAAATTGAGTATTTTGACATTTCGGAACAAACAGCAATGTACAACTAACAGAATCTGAGCCTGAGACACGCGTTAAAAGTTTTGTCTAGCCAATTGACAATATTCGAAATGAATCTGAGATATATTTCATACTTTGCCGGTTTCTCATTAGGCATTCTATAGAATGCCTAGGCAATGTGTGAAATAGGAATCATTTCATACATTGCCGGCTAGATTTAGGCATTGTATAGAATGCCTAGGCATTCTATAGAATGCCGGATTTTATACTTTGCCGGTAACATATATATGAAATAGACGTGGCCGTTGAAAGGTATTCTTTATATGATTACTACTAATTACGATTGATGTTTGCTTTGGCTGGAATTGACGACAGTCCTGTGATTATTCAAATCTGTTTATTCTACATCTTGAGCACATATAAACATCACAAGGACGACACAGAACAAAGAAAACGAATGCACAATGAGCTACAGCTGGCTACATGTTGCAGCAAATACAGAAGCAAAAAAGAAGTTGGTCTCCAGGAATCTCGGCTTTTATAGGCTTCTCAAATCACATGATCTGAGTGGGTGGATAGGTGTAGTTTAAAATAGTCTCGTTAGGCGCTGGCTAACTTATTAATTGAAGTTCGGTCCTGAAGGGATGGACCAAAGATAGTTAAAAGATATTTAAAAGGATTATATTACTGGGAATTATTATATATATATATATATGGTGCCAGCCGCTATTTCCAAGCCACTTCACTAGCTGCCCTGCGCATGCCTAGGTGTGCTTTCGGTGTTTTGAGAGCCTGACAGTTGTTAGACGCACGCGAGCGCGAGTAGGACGCCTTGACACATGAAATGGCGAACGATGAATCTAACAACGAACTACTAAAAACTACTAGAGACGACTTTGACTTTGAAGATGTGAAACACTTTCCCTGAAATTACGATACGTAAATACTATGTTAAATTAGGAACAATAAACTTAAAATTAATTTAAGACGGACTTTTCTCTTGGGCATCGATTGAACCATAAAGAAATTATCAGAAGTGGAATCGTGAATTGTTAAAGCGCTTAAAGACTGTAGAATCTTCAAAAGGGTACGTAAATATTTCAATATGATTTTGAATGATATTAATTCCATCAGCATTGCATTGAATAATTTCAAAACAGAGAAAATAAAAAGTTTATTCATGATGAAGACGATGATCATCCTAACCGTATTATGCAGTTTTTGTAGTTTTGATTTCACTATTGACAGTGATAAATGTAGAAATAAATTAAAAGACGTCGAAAAAAAGTTATCTTTTAATGAAATAATAGCCATATAAAATATTCTTAATATTTCTATTGAAGACAATAAAGCTGAGCTTTGCAAAAATATATTATCCTAATTGACGGATATCAGTCAGTTAGCTGTAATGGCGAGTAACGCCAACGTGTCTGAATCCGAAGACGAAATAAATCAAAACAAAAACAAAAGTTATTCTTCCATGCAAGCCGAGACCATTGGTTGAAAATATCTCTAAGTTATTTAATTTATCAGAAATACGTTTATCAGTTTATATTTGCTAAAAGGTCATTAGGTGGAAATGCCGCGTTGTTTGTTAGAACAGAACCAGATATTAACTCTTGGCAAAGGCTAAAACAAGCTTTAATAAATGAACTTGCATTGGAAATATATTCTGCAAACATGCACGAACAATTAAGTGAAAGAAAAAGGAGGGATTCTGAATCACATCAGGAATATTTTTTAAAAATGAAAGAATTGAGTAATCTTGGAAAAATTGACGAAGTCGCTTTAATTCATTACGTAATAAAGGGAATAAATGATAAACCAGAAAACAAAACTATATTGTATGGAAGTAAAAATCTTAGTGAATTTAAAGAAAAGCTTAAAGTATATGACGTTACGAAAAGTGATTTTGCAAGAAGTGAAAGTGGTTTCGATAAAACAAAACCAAACTATTATTTTAATGAAAGATGAAATTTAATATTATGAAATTAATAAAATATGTTGTTAATAAATAAATAAATATATAATATATACTCTTCATGAATTATAACAATATGTCTGTTATATATATATATATATATATATATATATATATATATATATAATTGTGGAAACCCCAATCACATTTCTAGAAACTGTATGTACATAAATAAGGGATTAAAATGTTTTCGGTGTGAAGCTTTCGGACACAAGGCTTCGGAATGGCCAGAAAGTAATGATACTAAACCAGACGTTACTCATTTGATTGTTAAAAATGAAAAATGATCAAATCAGAAAGTATTAATTCGTGACTTACAAGGGTAGGGCACGACTGAGGAAATTAATTTCGGTACGAGACTTTGTGCAATAGTAGTACTCTTTTATGGTGTTCAACCCTCAATGTAATTCTGCCGAATAAGCAATCAATTCGGAAAAAATAGCCTTCAAAATTCACGCTTAGCTTTTATACAATTAAGTTTGGATTTCTACCAAAGGCGTAGCAGCGTGGTCGGTAAAGTAACTATTTGCCAGGCGACAGGCCTCAGTTCAAATCACACAATCGATTTTTTGTTTTAAATTTATTTAATTATTTTTACAATTAGATAAATTTATTTAAAAAAGACATTAAATATTTATATGAATATAAAATAATTAAATTAATAATATATAATGTAAGATATATATATTATTTTTATTATATTAATTATAAAATATTTTTATACACCCTAAAAGAGTATTACTATTGCACAAAGTCTTGTCCTGAAATGAATAATGAATGAATGATTCCATAGTCGTGCCTTCCCCTTGTTAGTTTTATATGCATTAACTGATAGTGGTAATCGCGTGACCTTGATTCGAAAGTCTGCTTTTGATGAGTTAAATCTTGTTCAATTATTTCCATTCAATTCTAACTTAACTGGATTTGGAAAACGCAATGTAAAACCTTTTGGTTATTTTAAAGATGATATTCAAATGGATGAACTCAAGTGTAGTGTAGAGATATGTGTAGTAGATGATGATGCTGTCTTTAGATGTTATAATTGCATTAAATGTATTAATGCAGGGTGTGATAACGTTTGGTTCCTACTTACATCTGAACCCTCTTGTCTACCTGTAAACCCGGCTAGATGTGTGGGAGAAACAGAATAATCCACAGACATGTTTTCCATCTAATTAATTTATTAATTCTTATTAACAATCAGACACAATACAATTCTAATTAAGGTATATGATTTATAGTAGAGTGCGGAGGTGAGATTCTATAACACTACTATTCTATACTACTACAGACCCTCAACTGAATCTAAGACAGCTTAAATACTCTCACACTAATAAACTAGCTTCTTCTTAATCAAACGCACAGTACCTGAACTTTCTATGCATCGGATCGTACACTGGAAACTTGCAGGTGCTCTCTTCGGCTTGTTCAATGTCGTAGGTTCCACGCTCTGTAATCTTTAACTAATTCCACTCCTTTTCAATCTTCAACTAATTCCACTCCTTTTCAATATTCAACTAATTCTCAAATTTCATGTTAACTCCTACTTGTACACATCCAACGTATCAACTTCACCGTGTCAACAACAACGTGTCAACAACCCACTTACCACCAACTCGCGAAATAACGTTGATTCTTTGAAATTTTTAAAATTATTTTTATCTTTTTAAAGTATAACAAATAATAATTTTATACAACTAATCACTAATCGGTGCACAATATTTTTCGGTAACCTGTATTTTGCTAACTCAAATAGATTCAACGGTTTCCACACACGTGAGCATGTAACATCTAGTTGCCCATTCGAGAAACATGGATTTTCTAAGTCCAAATATAAAATGAATATTGTTCGGTTTCAATTCATTTATGGTCATTGCGAAAGCCAAACGAATTGGAATTGAAGCCTTTTGAATGGTATTAGAGATTCTGACGGTATCGGTGAAATGCGTGGCAACAGATTCCGTAGTAGCAGAACCGAATTTTCATTTAAACTTTACAGTCAAAATGTTTGCTTCAAGAAGTTCCCGGTATAATTCTTTTAATGATCAAATGTGCACCGTTGCATTATATAGGTGAATTTAAGTTACGCAGATAATAACCAGGGAACCAACCGAAGATTATGTGGTGACATTCCTGATACATCTAGAGAATTCAAAAACTCGATTGAAAAATTTACGGTTTTGTTTTCATCAGCAATAGTTTTGATTGGTTTAAAAGGCGTTGGATCAACTGTTAACAACCCTGTGTCTGGAAGTTAATTTCATCACAATATCAACATTTTTTTCTGATTAAGTAACAGGATTAAAGAGGCAATAATTATCAAGATAATTATACAGTATATCCGGAAAGACACTCTCAATCAGTTACTTTTACCTAAACAACATTACAGAAATAGTCTGGGTATTTCATGCATTATGTATTGGGATGTTCTACTTCACCGTTTTCGGTATTCAGTAGTTGGTTAATATCTGCTCAGATTGATCATCTTGCAAATGTACTCGCGTGTTTACGGTAAGTCGAAGTCTTTCCACGTTTCGCCATCAAAACGATTGTCTTAAACTGGCGTTAATCTCATGAGCAAAAGTAGAGCATGTAATGGCTGTTAATGTCTGTCGGAAATCACCAGACAGTAATACAACAACAACACCGAATATTCTCTCGTTGCCATTTAAATCTTGCAAATCTCTATGTAATGCTTTGAGTGAATGTTTATGGTTCATGGTACACTTATCCCTGATCATGACTGAATTCATTTGCAATACTGTAGCCAATTCACTCTTTTTTTCAATGGTACACATCGCATCTTGTATTTTATGAATGTCCAATGGCAGCTGATGCGGTATGTGCAATTTTTCCACCATCTAACAAAGTGACAACAATGCCCGAAGATGCAATTTCCTATTGCAATAATATTTTCGCACGACTGCACCTGAAAGTTTAGTTGCTACAGGGAATGAAAATCCGGAGGTGGAACTCGAACGCAAAGCCATTTGACCTCATTCCAGCAATATCCAGAAAATTTATGGAAGCTTTTGAAATCCGTATCCAGATTCTCGTTCCCATCCCGAGAAGTGCTAAATGCCCACTTTCGCCGCTCTTGCTCCTGTAAGTTCAGTCTCTGAAGGGGGACATTACGATCGGTCGGCATGATCCGGCAAAGTTACGGGAGTTTCTAAAATCCGATTTCACATTATTATTGTTTCCCATCCAGAAAAACACCAGGAAAGCATTTCTCGCTCCTTAAGAATTTTAAAGCAAGCCTTTTCCACAGTTCGTGCAAATTACTTTCGTCTGGGATTATTTGACGTAGATATGAGATTATATTGAATTAGATTGAGAATATTCGGATCGGCAGTTTCAATATACAATCAAGATCCACTTTTTGTGTATCTATGTCGGCAGTGGCCGTGGTAGCGAAGTGGTCAGGGTATCGGATCATGGCTAGTGTGTCATGAGTTCGAGTCCATCACCACTGAAAATCCTCCGTGTAGGGGAGCGATTCACGTTAAATTTGTCGAGAGTTCAAACGTCCTCCCGTTGGTGTGGAGTGGTAGTTAGGAGAGGGCGTGCCAGCTCAGGTGTCGCCCGCGTCATTTGACCACAGTTCAAAGTGACGCGGTCAGTCGTCAAAAGCCCTCAGGTACCTGAAAAGTGCGACGCTAATATTCACTCACTTTACGTCGGCAAGATAGGCTAGTACTGCTGTCCGAGAATATTCTGAATCCCCGGCATTATCTGGCAAAAATCAGGAATTTCTATATTTTGATTTAAGACTCGCTTAAACCATCTCAAATTACACCAGGAATACACGCTTCCCGCGCCAAGACTTTAAAGGTGAGCTCCTGCCCCGGTTTGCATAAAAGACGGTCATCCTGAATTATAGGGCAAAGTTACTGTTATTTCTCAGATTGAATATCAGATTCGGATTATCCGTTTTGAAATCCACCGGGGACAAAGTTTTCATGATCCAAGGCTTTTAAGGCAAGCCCCTTCTACGGTGTGTAGAAAATACCGTCGACTGGTATTATCCGGCATAGTTATCGAAACTCCTAAAATTCAATTTCAGTTTTTCATTTCACACTCCAAAATGCACACGGAACTGACTTTTGATGCTCCAGCGCGAGCAAGTTCAGTCGCTAGAGATAATGAAAATCCGGACGCGCGGGACTCGAATCATTTGCCTTTTCTCCTAGTTCTCTGAAATATCAAATTTTCGTTTCCCGCCCCTAGATACAAATGGAAATTACTTTTGTTCCCCTGAGCCGGTAAGTTCAGTCCCTGGAAGGGGCATTAGGGTCCTTCGCCATTATCTGGCAAAGTTACAGGAATTTCTAAAATTCGATTTCAAACTCTCGTTCACCATCTCGAATTACAACAGAAACGCACTTTTCCCGCACCAAGACATTAAGAGTAAGCTCTTGCCACGGTTTGCGCAATAAATGGTCATTGTGAATTATCCGGGAAAGTTACAGTTAGTTCTAAGACTGGATATTAGATTCGGATTATCCATTTTGAAGTACGCCAGGGTCCAAGTTTTCACGATTCAAGGCTTTTAATGTAAACCCCTGTTATGGTGTGTCTAAAATACGGTCGGCCGGCTTTATCCGGCAAAGTTACTGTTATTTTTGGAAACTGACTGAAAAATCGGATTCCACACCTCGAAATACGCCAGGCACTTAATTTTCGTGCATTTTGGTTTGCAATATCTGCTTCCACAGACACATGAGCAATGCCACATTTTGCGATTATTCCCTTATGGGAATCTGGCAACGTTTTTTCCGGATTCATCACATTTCCGGCAGTAAAAAAGTTATGGCGTGATTAATTGAAATAAAAACCATCCTATGTTTTAAGTTGGACGAAATGACACACAGTATGCAAAATTATATTATGATGCTTTGAGTAGTTTCGGAGTCCATTGCGGACAAACACTGTGACACATATATTTTATATATAAAGATTTAGATGCCAAATATAATGTTTTTTCTTTCACACATGATTTATTGTTTTTGATTATCAACGCGTGTTCTGAAAAGCAAACACTCAGGTTTTTGAATAAAATTAAGTGGAACTGGGATGTAGACAATTGACAACACTATGCATTTAAGGAAATTTCAAAAACGTTATGTATATTGGTATTCTTACTGAATATATTTCTCTCTCATTATCCAGATAGACTCAAGATGCTCTGTCTAAAAATGTAGCAAAGCCGGATTTTCAAACAACCAATTCAAGCATTTGTCATTGCTTCATAACAAATAATTTTTTAAAAAATTTCTGCAGGATAAGAATATGATAATTCTGTACGTGAATGTTTTGTCATATCATATATTACAAGAACTGTATTTTGAAATGAAAAATTATGTTCATTTTTCTTACGACCAAATACGCTGGAAAAATGATTGAAATATCAAAAACATTATTTCCCTGTTATTGAAATCCGTATTATTAAAAGTGTATGGGGTGTAGAACAAACAACGCATGAAATTTGATACGCTGAAACAATGATGAATTAAAATGTGCGCACCGAAGAGAGTTTTTTTTTTATTAATTTGCACCAATATCAGAAATAGGTCATTAAAATAAAACAAAGTTTGAAAAACTATAAACATTAAATTTATTAACATTTAAGATAAACGGTTAAGTATCCAAACCTAAACATATTAATTGAACATTTATTCGTGCTAACGTATCTTAAGTAACGGTCATAATAATAATCCTCGAAAAAGCAGATCACATGCATTTATAACTCCTTAAGCGGTCAGTTTTTTTCCCAAAATTTTTCCAAAAAGGGGCTAATTTTTGTATAGCATATAACTTAGCACTATACTTAACATAATGAGAAGATGAAATAATTTTATTTTTAATTTTCAGTTTAATGGTTTTCACACTATTTTTAATTTTATAATTGTGGGAAAATAAAAAGGCCCTAAGGTTTGCTTTTTATAAGTACACTCGGCATGCTATGAAGAATGTTTCATATACCCATTAAGATAATTTCTCTGATAGTTACAAAATAATTTCAAGTTGATACCTCTTTTTCATACGGTTGAGAGTGTTGTGTGTGTGGATACAAACACAACTGGAAGCATAGTGTCTCTTACAATGGGGACAGAGATGGATTCTTTTGAATTATCCATTTTTATTACCTCTCAAGCGACACATTGCACATCGCCTTTCTAATCCTAGTTCTTTATCGAATACTTTCAAGGATATGCCTTCAATGCAAAAATCCCGCCTTCACCCCAAAGAAAATCTCAGACGAGAAGTATTTCAGCCACATGGACAAACTTCTCTTAAAAACACTAGCACTAATAATCTCACTGTAAGAATTCAAAATAGGTGCAAATCAAAGATTCAAACAAATATCAGTACAGCATTGGGTAAGCCGGTTGTGGCCAGCTTTCGGTAGCCCGTAGGGGCAAATCAGTTAACTGATGCCATACGAGAAAATAGAACTTTTTCAAAAAAACTGTGTGCAAATTAAATGCGGTATGTTCGATAGCGTTATGATTAAATAACATCACGATTGCTTACACTTGACTTGCTGGAAATTCCAAATAAGATAGAAAATTGAGGTAAAATGTAGGTTCCAACACAAGTTGGACAAAAAGCATTTAAAAATATTTATTGCAAATTTATTTAAAAATATTTCCTACTTTTTTGCAGGCTTACCGTTTTGGTTTCAAACGTTTCAATACAGAAATTTTCAAATTGTTTGAAATTTTCACATTCATTTAATAAATGATATTTTTAACAACTTTTATTGTCTCCCTTTCTTGATACTTCTAGAATTGAAATATGTTCAACTAATTCACACAAAAACATTGCGTTTTATATTGCTTAATATTCTAAGCACTTTTATAACAGGAAGGATCTCCATTATTGTTTGGCAATTAATGAAAAATGCATTTTCTCAATGAGATTACACGAAACAAATAGCATCCTTTTCTGTAAAGTTTCTAATAAGTATTAACCTATGTTGTTGACTTTTAGTCCCAATAATAGTATAGTTTCTTTTTCATCTTTTTAATGGCGTTTATTTTTCTGTTCTTTTGCGCGAGTAGTTTTTACGAGTTTACATAGAATCCCCTCTTATTCTCCTATATATATCTATATATATAAAGGAGAAAAGCGACTCAACTCACTGACTGACTGACTGACTAATCACGAAATCTCTGCAATTATTCAACCTACAGACTTGAAATTTGGTAGACATGTTCCTCTGATAGAGTAGACATCAGCTAAGAAAGGATTTTCCGAAATTCGAAACGCAAGGGGCGTTACGGGGGGTTAAGGGCTTTAATAATAATTGTTTCCATGTTTAAACTACTTGATGTACAATCTTGAAATTGGGTACGCGGATTCCTTTCAAAGAGTAGAGATCCGCTAGAAAATGAGTTTGCTGAAAATCGACCCCCAAGTGGCGTTGCAGGGGCTTAGGGGGCGTTATAGATAATTATTTCCATTTTTAAACTATTTGACGCACTGTCTTTAAATTTGATATATAGATTCCTTTCGTAGAATAATGATCAGTTACAAAACGGGCTTTGTGAAAAGAGACTTCTAAGTGGCGTTGCGGGAGATTAAGGGGCGTAATAGATAAATATATCCGTTTTTAAACTACTTCACCTACCTGCTTGAAAATTGGTAGGTAAGTTTCTTTCCTGGAGTAAATATCCGCTACAAAATGGGTTTTGGGAAAATTGACCCCCAAGGGGTGTTGCGGGGGCAGGGAGTTTAAGGGGCGTTATAAATTCCTATTTTTAAGTTATTAGACGTACAGTCTTGAAACTTAGTAAGCAGATTCCTCTTATAGGGTAGAGATACGCTAAACATGGGTTTCGTGAAAATTGCCCCCAAGTGGCGTTGAGGGGACTTAAGAGATATAGATAATTATAGATAGAGATAGGGGGTTATAGATAATTATTTCCATTTTTAAACTATTAGACGCACAGTCTTTATATTTGATAAAAAGATTTCTTTCATAGAGTAGAGATCAGCTATAAGAAAGTTTTGTGAAAACAGATCTCTAAGTGGCGTTGCAGGGGAATAAGTGGCGTAAGAGATAAATATTTTCGTTTTTAAACTATTTGACCTACCTGCTTCAAAATTGGTAGGAATGTTTCTTTCACTATCCGCTACAAAACGGGTTTGGAGAAAATTGACCCCCAAGGGGTGTTGCGGGGGGTTAAGGGCAGATATAAATAATTATTTCTTTTTTTAAACTATTAGACTCACAGTCTTGAAATTTGGTTAGCAGATTCCTCTCATAGGATAGAAATACACTGCAAAATGTGTTTTGGGAAAATCGACCCCTAGGTGGTGTTGCGGGGGTTCAAGGGGCGTTATTGATAATTTTTTCGCCTTTTTTATTAATTGGACGCACAGTCTTCAAATTTTGCTAAGCAGATTCCTTTCATAGAGTGCAATTCCCCTACAAAATGGGTTTTGTGAAAACAGACCCAGAAATGGCATTGCGGGGGCTCAAGTGGCGTTATAGACAATTACCCCATTTTTAAACTGTTAGACGTACAGTCTTGAAATTTGATAAGCAGATTCCTTTCGTAAAGTAGAAAACCGCTACAAAATGGGTTTCGCTAATATCAACTACTAAGTTTAATTTCGGGAGATTAAGAGGCGTAATCGATAAATATTTCCATTTTTAAACTACATGATCATCCTGCTTGAAAATTGGTAGGCATGTTCTTTTCATGAAATAGAGTTCCTCTAACAAAGAGTAAAATGAAAATTGACCCCCAAAGACGTTTGCGAGGGGTCAAGAGGAGTTACAGAAAAAAATTCCTGTTTTTAATTGTTAGACCCATATACTTGAAATTTGTTAAGCATGTTTCTTTTGTTGAATAGGGATCCACTAAGAATAAATTTTAAGCAAATCAAGTTCTGGGGTGTGGCGGGGGGTTACTGGGACGTATTGACAAAAAAAAATTACTTTTTTCGAGCTAAAAGGACTATAATAATGAAATTTGGTTTGCATTTTTCTTTTGTTGAATTGAAATCCGCTAAGAGCGGTTATTTTGGAAAACGGCTCTCAACGGGATTACGGGGATATTTATAGTAAAACTTTTGCTTTTTTCTGTTAGATTTAGACTTGAAATTTGGCTTGCATGTTCAATTTACGGAGTAGAGATCCACCGAAAATTGGTTTTGCGGGAATCTACTTGGTTTTTGAGTTACGAAAGAGCAAACATCATTCTATGTTTCAATTTTAGAGATTTTTAGAAAATACAAATTAGATGAGTTCTGCCCTTTTTTTTTTATCAACAGGTGACAGTTACAGGTATAAGTATATTTTTCAATTCAATCGAATTCTTAATGCTAGGACTTAGATATCAATAATTTGTACATATATATAAGCAGTAAAAATTTATAAAACATCATGAAATACCCAGCGCGAAGCGGGCGGGTAACAGCTAGTAGATATATACATATGATTGTTTTTAAAGAATAGTAAATCAATTGGATCTGGAACATAACATAGTCCTACTATGCTATCAGTTTTATAAAAAATGCATAAAAATTTACTGGGCTTTTAGTGCAAAAACATTTAGAAACCAATGTTGTAGTAAATTATTTGCGGTGATGAACAAACTCAAAGTTTCAATATGTATAAAATAAAGAGACCCTTAATACAATTCCTGGCGCTTAAGATTCGTCCTAATTTCCAACTAAACAAATTTAGAACATTAGAAAACCATATGACTCATCACAAATATGCAACAAAGAATTTCGTTTGCCTCTAACAAACTTCTAAGCAAATCTAATTTGTTGTTGTTGTTGCTTATTCCACCTGATTGACAGTAACATCAGATCAAGGTCCAGGAAATTCATGGCGGCTAAGGGTTAGAATTTTACGCCTGACGTCAGCCTAAGCTTCGAGCCCCCCCGAGAGGGTGACAGTGCGATTTTGCTCACGCAACACGATAGATGGCGACACCGTTCGGACCCACAGATTTAACGAGCACGATTTGTACTCGGCGGGCAATGGGTGGCAAATCTGATCTAAACATCCTGATCCGTGTGCAATGCAATAGATGATATCTGGGAATAATAATTATGAACCGTCAAAGTTTTCTCTCTGTTGAATTATTATTGAATATGTAATTGATCCAAACTTTCATGAATTATCAATAAAAACTGATCTGATCGGCTTTTTATTTGAATACAGTTTTGCTTATTTTTAACAAGCAATGAGTTAATATTCTTATGCATAAATCTAAATTTTTTCTTTAAATTTTCACATTAATATCATGTGTTCTTTACTTTTTTTTATAAAAAATAAATAAATCCACAGCTAAAGTAGAGTTATATTTTCTGAAAAAGTTATTCATTTTAATATTGATCTCATTCAAAATAAAAAAAAAAACCTACCAAAAGTATATATGTCATGTATAACACGGCTGTTTTACATGTTACTGATAGGGAATTTATAATCTTGAATGATCAATAAGAACAAATCAGCTATTTATGAAAAAGTTTAATCTTTGTTGTTGATTGTAACGCTTTTCTGAATTAATAATTTAAAAATAAAGCGTTCTCAACTGTTTCGAGAGAGATTTAAATTATTTCTAACATTCTATGAATTAATTCCTTATTTCTCAGTTAGCTTGGGAGATTTAATTTAACAATCTTAAAATAAATTTTTTTCAGTTTTTCGAATGTTTGATTTATCTGTAAAACACCTCTATTGAAATTTCAGTGGCAAAGCAATGGAGGTTTCACTTCCCTCATAAGAATTGCTGTGTACTGAAATTTTAAACATGCCATACTTTAATGAAACAGAATTTTTAGTTTTATACCTCCTTTTCAGAAAAAAAATTAACATTTGAAATCATCCCGTTCTTTGCATGGTCGTGAACTCGTGGCCGGATTGTCGTGGGTCCGAGTTCTGGTGCTACTAAAGCCCACCGTTTGCACGTTAAATCGGTCGATGCTCAGTGTCTTTCCCTTTGGTGAAGTGTGGTAGTTAGAAGAGAAGTGAGGAGTCAAGTGAGGAGGGCAACACCAGCTCAGGTGTTGTCCTCCTCACTTGTCCTAGGCTCAAAATTACGAGGTCCATCACTAATAGCGCTCGTATTGCTTTATATTGCAATGTTTATTTTACTCTCACTCTCATCCTGTGGAATTAAAACACATCGACAATTTCATAATGTTAATACCAAGATTTAGTTTGAATGAAGCTGTATTAAGTTACAAAGACTACTTATTCCCCCAATATTTAACTTTTTAAATTATGTTTTTTCAATTTATATATATTTTATTTTGTAATGCATCCTTTCTTAAACAATGTTTATGTAGTTACTGAATTTTTTCATCAGGTATTGTTGAAAGGAATTTAAGCCTCCATCTTGAATTTTCAGTTGTGTTGAAAATTTCAAAATAAATAACAAAGTTTTCATTCATTTGATATTCATTTTTATTTGGTTGCTCAGTTTTTTGAGCTTCTACATGCATGTATTTGAAATTGTGCGATGTAGCAGCCTTTAGTTGTATGACAGTTGGTTGATTTCTAGTCACCAATGGAACAGCAAAAGAAATTATATCGAAATTGAAAAACATCATTCGGTATAAAGGATAAATGCGAGAATGATGCCTCAACAAAATGAGAAGATATTTTTGATGCTTTTTATTCGTTCAACGATGAAATACTTAACTTTTCTTGTAACGATTATACATTTTCTTAAAATGTAATAATTGCTTCAGAATTATACGAAGTATTAAGCTTTTAAAATTACATTTATAATGGGAAAAAAAAGAAACAAATATATACTTTTTTTTCTTTTAAAAAATGTTCTTTGGTTTGAGAACATATTTTTTCTCTTCGATTCGATGAAACTGCTTTCGTTTGAAAATTGTTTTTAAGAAATTTGAATGAGAATCGGATCTCAAAATGAAAGGGAATTTACTGCCAAATGTTTCCACGATTAAAGGGGGGGGGGGAGAAAATTAACACTACACGACTCAAAAGAAAAATATTTTCTCTTCAAAATATATATCTCAAATTCACTGAAGTATAATTTTTTTTATATTTAGAACGTGGAACAGAAAAGAACCAAAATTCGTGGAACAGAAGCTAAAATATTGAAAATTTCCGATATCCAAGTAGAAAAATATTGACTCTTACCTACGTTTGAGTATCTTATTGTCATCTGTCCAAGAGAAAGTGGAACGTGTTTACTCCGTTTGTTAAGTCTCATCAACGCGATTACTTCCCCCTCCCCCTAAAAGAGGGATCTTTGGAACTGCTCTTTATAATCACCTCCTGTTCTGATTCCTTGTTTTTAGAAGGGTAAAACAGGAGTAGGCAGATAACCCTAGTTCTGAACTTGAGACATCCTTATCGCATGAGCGCGCGATAATGGCCGATCAGTTAACTATTCAAATTACCTTATTAATTCTTAAACAATACGGGACGTTTGACACATTTCTATTCTAGTAACATGTAAAACCAAAAGATAAAAAGATACTACCAAAGTAATTAATGCGTGCAAAGAGCTTACTCAGCAAATATACATAGCACATAAAAAGAATTACATATATGTTCGAAGCAAACAATATTCTACAAACGAATATTTGATACGGAACTAATTCTATACAGCAAGGAAATCAAGGGACTAGGACTGGCTCGGTTTGTACATTGGGGCGCCTTCAGGAAGCATTGGGAACCTTCAATGAGATTCACAAGACGTAAGAAATTCGTACATAATTTTTGGATGGCTCTTCTGGTGTTTATTATAGACTTTAGGGAGATAAACTACTGGCTTTCTGGATATATAATATAATACCTATTATTTTTTTCTGTGCTCTAGTACATTTCTCGCGTTTTAGAAAGCTGCGGGAAAGTAGAGTTAAGAAATCTCCTGTTAGCACCATAACTCAGCATTTTTTTCTATTACTATTTCAGATCCATTGAACATGTATAAAAATATATATTTCACATGAAATATTTTAAATCTATGCCTAAACCTAAAGTTATACATTCTATTTGCAGAAGAGATGGATGTCTGCTAACTAGGCACTCATTTATTAATTTGAATAAGACAATCTTTAGGTGTTGAGTACTTTTTCGTTTCTGAAATCCGAATCTCTAACCTATTAAACATTTTATGATCTTTGCCTCATTTTATGTACCGCCAAATCCGGCGTATAACGAGCACCCGTACTTTTTTAATTTTGATGTACATTCTGCGTGTAACGCGCAGCCCCTTTTTTTATGAAAAAACCTGAAATGTACGTTTTCTGAGTCATTTATTCGAGGTATTATCCCAGGGGCTTTTGAAAAAATAGTACACTTCTAGAATTGCAACTCTTTTAAAATAATTCATATCTTTAAAATAAACAGTATTTGGATATATATAAGTCTAATTCTTTTTTATGCTCCTCTTTTTTTATTTTTAAAGCCATCATTTCGATCTTGTTTTTGGATTTAAAAGTGCACTTATACGCCGTATTTTACGGCAATTATACTTTCAGAAATTAGCCGAATCTTTCCTGCTGCATCCACTCGTGTTTTCAACGTAAAGGAAAGAGACATCGATATGCTAGAAAGTACCTATCAGTTATATTTCCCATGGTAGAGAATTTGTTTGAAATTCTGTTCTTTCTATTTCCGGTGTCTTAATTTTTTAATTCAAAACACTCAGTTTGACCAGAATTTTAAACAGCTTTAAAAATTTTCCTGACAATTTTATGGAATATTTTTGCTATTTATTGGTCTATAATTTAAGTACTGAGCCAAATTCGTTAAATAAACAATCAAAAATACGTGTTTTAATTTCAAATTCATAAAGCTTCTGATTTCTTAAGTTGAACGCTTTTCACTTCATAAATTATAAATTAAACTTGTAAAATTTACCTTTTTTTAATCATTTTCTGTTATTCGGTATTTAAATATTCATAAAAATTTTCAGTGTCTAAACAATGCAGAAGCAGTATATTCTAGTAAAAATGTAGGGTAAATACGAATCCCTCCTTTTGAAATTTTCTCCAATTTCGATTCTTAATTTCGAAAGAGCATTTTGTTCAATGCATAATGAATACGTTGTATAAGGTTCAGTATTATAATAATTCTGCTTTTTTATCATTGTAGTTCAGTTTATCAAGAAAATAATGTTTCTAAAATAAAATGAATACGAACTTGTAGATTGTAACTTAGGTTATTTTCTTAGAATTACTTGGAAAAAATATGTTAAAAATATTTTGCATCTAAGTTTAATTAAAAAAAAAAAAATGAGATATAAATGTTTATAAATAAGAGAATAAAGGCGATAATTATAAGAAAGATAATTAATAATAAATGTGAGTGAAAGACAGAAGAGATAATTATTGAGAATAAATAATATATTTTTCCATGGTTAAGACCAACAAAAAATTTCTCCTCGTATTTTTTCTTGGGGTAGAGGGGAGGATCACTACACTAAATTAACCTACCACATACGTCATCAAAGTCTGATGGGTCTCTGCTGAGATGCCATCCTCGTCAATTTACCAATGCTCCAAATAACTAAGTCCGTCGCCAAAGCCTAAGTGTAGTTTGAAAGTGACGTTAATCAGTCAGTCATGGAAGACTGTAAATATCATCTTTGATTCATCAATGCGCTGAAGACACGTTTGAAATTTGAGCAATTTTATGATCTGACAGAATTTTAGAAAGCAATTTTCTTTAAAAAAAATAAACCTATTTCTCAAATGTTTGAAATTTAAGTAACCGCATTTGAACGGTTGGAAAAACCAATCAGAAAATCGTGTTTTTATGTAAATTTTATAAAAGATACACTTGAATAGAAGCTGATCTTCAGTGACTAGAAACCAAATCGAAGTCCAATGTCCAGTTCGTTGTGTCCAGTGTATGATGCTCTCTCGTTTTCTAGTCGACGCGTCGGCAGTAAGAGAGGAGGGTGGAAAGGGAGCATGCTTTTCTGCAGCACTCATCCACAACTCCTGGCTGGTATCGTTTGTACACTTGGGGTGTGGGTAGCTGGTCGAGGATGCTCTGGGGACCGTCTTCGCTTCGTGGCCTTGAGGAAAGGGCGATGCCAAACCAACCCTGGTATGGATCTGGAAAAAAAAATCGGACTTTTAAAGATAAGTTTAATCATACTATTGCGAATGGAGAAAGAAGGGAGTGAGTGACCAGATAACAGACAAGATTGCCTGGGGTTTCTCTTCTCGCCTGTGGCAATAGGGGGAGGCGACACGCTCCGAAAGAGGGAAAGGCAAAATTCCTCTTGATGCGTTTGGACGGAGGAGACGGCTTTGAGCGTGCGTGATAACATTTAATCTTTTTTTATGCATCCATGAAATATCTTAATAAATATTTTTTAATTGAGAAACTCTCGTCGCCACATCATTTGACAGACTCAATTTACTAATTTGTAAATGTGTCCTATTTTGAGAATCTAATTTTATATTAGTTACATACAATCATAATCGAAAAATTTTTTCAAGAAAAATAATTCAATACAGTGACTTTTTCTGCTGCGAATACAAGCTAGTAAAAATAGAATATATAAAATCACTTGAATTGGTGAAAAACCCCTCTCTAGATTAATTTTTTGAGGCATAAATCTAGGATTCACGGAGAGGCTGCTGAACCTGCCTTCAAACGCCCCCATAAACAGCTTTCCCAATCAGGAGAAAGCTCTCAAGTCACCATAAACAGAGGTGACCCAAGCGTTTAATCCTAGGTGGCAATGCATCCTATCCTAGCACTACTGGTTGAATATTTGCCTCCAGTCAAATGATTTCTAAAAGTTTTTATTCCTAAATCAAAACTAGGGATACAAATGGTTACTGTGTAGGACGGCACTGAACCTTTCTTATCAGTTAGAGATTGCCGTCAATAAAAATAATTCTTAAGTAATATTCAATGCAACAAAGGACGCTTATTGATTACAATAATAGCTGCAAAAAATCCTTCTCAAATAGTTGAGACAGTCCTCAACAGCAAAAGACTTCCCTCGCTAGGATGATTTTCTTTGCCTCAAATCGAAATAATCAAGAACAGAGTAAAAGCCTCTTGTAACTAACTGTCCAGGTGCGGAAAATCGATTGTAGCGCATGCCTGTAGACTTAATTTCTGATGCAGTTTCAACCTGCATCAGTAAATTTCAGCTGCGCAAACAAGTAAAATTAAAACAAAGTACGAAATTATATAGAAATTTCTTCATAAACAACGAGTATAGTTCGAAAAATGATCGAATCTGCATTAGACTGATTGGTTGAATTTCCTTGATGGGGGATAAAATCAATAGATCCAATTAGTGATTCTCGAACTATGAAACCCCTACCTCGAAGAGTATATGAATAACTCTTTGAGAGGGGAAGGGGCTGCTAGAGAGCGACACACACACATACACACTACGGTTATTATCTATAATAATAACAGTGATGATTTTTTTTTCTTCCTTGCGTTGTATTTAGATTACGGTTCTAAGTTTTGTGTTGTCGCTGAAAGAGTAGTATTTTAGGTTCAAAAAGAAAACGTAATAAAAAAATTATCGTTACGGGATTGCGGAGGTTGCAGCAGATCAAACAATTTTTTTTATTCATTTGGTTTTATTAGATCATAAATATTTAGATCTAATTATTAGATTAGATTATAAATATTAGATTTAGATAACGTTTTTATTTTAAATGACTTCATGTCGCCAGTTAGTTGGAAAATTGCTTAAAAATTATCTTTTAAAAACTCTAAAGCGAATTTCGAAAAATCTCTTCGAGTTGCACACCATCAAGACCTGTGGTTGCAGCGTGTCATGCTTCATTATCTCAGTTGTTTAGTTTTTGTGGTACAGCCAACACACACCACACATACTTTCTTTCATTAATATAGAGCAGTGATCTTTCACAAGGCATACCCAGGGGTTCCACGAGTCACAATAAAAAAACCAAAAAGAAACTTATATTTATATATATAGATTAACGTTAATTGTGAAGTGCGTAATTACAAGAATCTGAAGCTCATCCTATTAATTAAAATGGTAAGTTTTATTTATATATAATAATTTTATTTTGCAACATATAATGAAAGAATGTTATAATGAAAGAAATGAATAATGATGAATATATATTGAATGAATGAATATATAATGAAAGAATATTAAAACCGTTTTTTTCTTTATATATATTTCCTACTAGATTGTGAATATTCTGTTTTCATGCTCGTTAGTCATCACAATGTCTTTCAAAACTAAATAGTTTTTCAATGAAAAATGGACCTTTTTGCATTTCTGGGGGAAAAAAAACACCAATAAAGACGGAGAGGAACAAGATATCAACAGTGTAAGGATCTGATACCCACACCTGGCAATGATCGAACATACATGGGAGAACCTGGCAACAGGCGAGACCATGTATGGGAGGATCTGGCAACGGGTCCGACATATATATAGAGAGAGGGCATATATATATAAATAATTTGAATCTTTTACATGTTATTTACAAAGGACTATGGTTTCAAAAAAGTACAAAATGTTTGAAATATAATCATAATTTTAAAGATATAAGCATATGCAAATAAGAAATAATTTTGTAATAAATATCAAGTAATTTTTGCGTCGCGCACGCTATTTTCTAAAATAGTAGCCTTTGATGCATAAAACTTTATAGAATTATAAAATACATCATACTCTTTAAGCCCTAGCAAATTAAAAATAATATATCTTTTGTTTTCAAAATATTTAAAAAATAATAAAATTCAAAAAAAAAATTGAAAATATAATTTTTTTATTTTTTAAAACATACAATTTATTATTCTATTCATTTGAATTTACTACGGTGTAATAAGGATACATTTAACTAAAAAATCAACTTATTTCTAGTAATTAAAGCTAATACATTTGAAAATATCATGCGCGCAGTAAAAATTAATATTTCTTATAAAAGTATTTCTTTTTTTCATATGCTTATAATTTTTAAAATTATGATTATATTTTAAACATTTTACACTTTCCTGAAACCCCATTCCTTTATAAATAATGTGTAAAAGATTCGAATTATTTAATTTTAATTTCAAAGAGTTATATGTATTTGAATATTGTTTATATTTTCAGCCCTCCAGAAAATGTTAACACCCCTGAGACCCCTTAAACTCGGAATATGTAGTACGATTCACCGACAATTGGTGTGAAAAAAAAAAGCAAGCACATATATCCCAGTTACTAATAATGCATGAGTAGGTGACACTTGGATCACATAAATTAATATTATTAAGTAAATTATATTAAAAATTAGATTAGAATTTTTAATAATAAATGCGCTTTTGATTTTTAATAACAAATCTTTTTATTACCTTTACATAAAGTACCTATAGCATGTTTATCTACTTAGAATATTATTTTGAGATATATTCTGGTAAGTATGGAAAGGGGTTCCAAGAAAACACTTTCTTGCTCTAGCGGTTTGACGAGAACACCTTTTTGTTCTAGGGGTTCCACGAAAACTATTTCTTGTTCTAGGGGTTCCACGAAAACACCTTCAAGTTCTAGGGGTTCAGTGAGTTGAAAAAGTATGAAGACCACTGGTAAAGATCAAATTAGATAAGATTCAAAATATGTGTGGATGAGCACTGGATTATTAGAGTAACTTTCACCGAAGAAGGAAGTTTTTAATACACTGAGGGGAAAAAAGTGAAAGTGAATAAAAAATTCATCTATAAGATACTATGCAGTTGCATCTTTCTGTGCAAATCTGTGAGAAAAACAGAGAGAGATGAGGTTAAAATGCGGATCTTGTGCCGTGAAAATGTCCTGTTGCATTTCTGTTAAATTTTGGCCTTCTTCCAAACTTTGTTTAAAGCAGAGCCATCTGTTGAACCGTGTTAAAACTAACCTCGAACTGATAAAATTAACACGGAAGAGAGCTGCCACCTGTTTGTTATTGTTACTTTCAAAGCAACAGAACTTGCCATTATCTTTCCTTCCCTCGAAATCCAATCGTTCGAATGGATTCTTTTTTTAATTTTATTTAAAACGTTTTACGTTAATTTTTTTGGGGGAATACTTTTAAAAGTGTTCCCTACTTTAATATTAATTTTGTATCAATTACCGTTATTTTTAATAATTAGATTTGTATTAATTTTGTCTCAAGTGTTGTCATTCTGTTCATATTTCGTGTCTTGAATGTAGATTTTTTAAAGAAGAAAATAATTGTCGTGATTATATTTTTAAAAGAAATGTAACTCTCTCTTTTATTTAATATATATATTTCATATTTCTTTAAAAATAAGAGAATTATGTACAAAATATAAAAATTATAAAAGCATTTACGATATCATAGCAGATGAGGGATTCCCATTGGAGGCTAAAAACGGGCTTTATATGACAAGCATAAATAGAAATTAAAATATTTAATAATTAAAAGACATAATTATAGGGTTTAATTGAAAGTATTCAAAGGGGTTTTCAAACACAGAGGTTAATTTATACTGTAGAACGAAAAAGAACTCACCGAGAATGGCGGGAGGCAGGTCTCTTTTTCCAGCTCTGTCCTCGCTGGGATCGTAGTACTCTCCGTTGCAGAGGAGGCTGAGAGTGTCGGTGAGCATTCGGCCGCAAACCCGGATGTCGCCCCGCTTCATGATCCGCTTGGGGTCGAGCAGGGTCGATCCCTCGGATACTTCAGACACGGACCAAACAGTTAGAAAGAGCAAGAACTGAAAGAGGAAAAGATTCCAATTGAAACTTAAGATATTTCAAGAATTGATGTAGGAATTCGCAATTTATGCAAAAATTTCTCCTCAAACCCAAAAATCGTTCCTTGCATGTATTAAATAATTTTTAGTAAAGGCTTTACAATTTTATGGTGTTTTATAAACATTAAACTGATTAAAATTCATACAATAATTGGAATGAAATGCTTAGGAGCATAATATAAAAAAGTAAACTATATATATAATTTTTTCGTTTTATAGTAATAGATTTTGGTTTTATTTGCAATAGCTAAACTTTTCTTGATATTTCTTACTTTTCCTATGGCCCAGAGTATTGGAAAATACAGGTGAAGGTTAGCTAGCCACAAAATTTTGCTTAAACCTGCAATCCTGGTTCCAAAGGTCAGGAGTTTGCTATAGTACTATTGTGGCTAATACTTTTTACTATATTGACTAATTATCTTAGATTTATAACTATTTTGTGTATTATCATTACATTTTGTCATTTCACTGAGAACTATTAGAAATATAATTGTAAAAAAAATTAGCAGGTTATCCATGTTCAATACAATGTTTAATAAAGCATTAAAATTTAAATATATATTACGATAAATATAATTAAAATAATATTTTTTTATATAGATATTGAAAAATTCAAATTCCAGTATAGCACTTTAAGAATGTTAAAATTGAAACAATCTCTTATATCATAAATTTTACTATGTAATTTATAACCCTTAATATACAATGATACATCCAAGTAATTGGTTTTAACTGAATTACTCTATTTATTTTAACTAGATTTAAGTAATCGGGATAAAATATAATATTGGGGTTAACATTATTATTTTTACCAAAAATAATTAGTTCATCTCTATATCTAAAATGTAATAATCATTATTAATAATATATTTATATTCGTAAAAATGTAAATATAAATTAGCTAAACTATTCCTAGCAGGGCCACCTTGAGGCAAACCTTTAGTCTGTTTATACAAAGAATCATTAAAATTAATGAAATTTTCTTTTGAGACTAAATCTATGTTTTATACTTATACTGTACTATATTGATATATATATATATATATATATATATACTAGCTGTACCCTGCCACGCATTGCTGTGGCTCAGTATGGTTAAATGGAAAAAAGAGAGTTGGTCCATCCAGCCAATTGTGAATCTTATATTTAGCATAATTATCTTAATGGATAGTCTGGTTTAATTACAGAAATGGAGGTCAGAGAACTTAAAATTAATTTGAGTTTCAAAACATGAGGAAAAACTGGGTGATTTCAAATTATTTAAAGATTCAATCAGACAATGACACATATTGCAAATCACAAAATATATAAGAAATAATCATTAATATATATCAGATGAAATCCCAAAAATATGTACGAAACAATCATTAGCAAAGATTAATTAAATGCAAAATCACAAAAATAAATAAAAAATAATTTAAATAATAAATTAAATGCAAAAATACATAAATAGGTTCATGCAGTTTATAAAATAGTAATAAACCATACAGAAATTACAAATAACCCAAAACTGATAAAAAAAATTTTATTAATTTAAATTAAAAAAAACAGTTTTAAACAGTTAAAAATATACAAAATTAATCCAATTACGTATCAAAGAACAAAAAAATTGATAAATATGACAACCAATAAACTTAACTATAGTAAAAATATGTAATAATCCGGAAAAAACTATGTGTAAAGCTTAAATTTCAGCAATCAGAGCGAATCGTGACATCGTATGACGTCATAACACCAAAAAATCACTTAAAAATTAAATTTTAAAAAATTTAGAGTGCATTTCGAAATAAAAAGTACATAAGAACCTGACCGGAGTCAAATGCAACGTTGTGTCAAAATTTCAGATAAATCCATGCAGAACTTTTTGAGTTATGGAAGCGTACACAAACCAACATAACATTTTTATATATATAGATATATAGTTATCTTATGTTTTATAACTATTTTGTATATATATATGTGTATGAAAAGCTCTGTGGCTACATTTAAAGAAATAAAGCAACATTAACTTTTAAGAAATTAAGGAGCAACATGTACTATTGGAGTTATGTGATAATTATTAGTCAAAGCTCGAAAGATTTTGTTGGATTTTTATTAGAAAGCCCATTTTAATGTTGTCACATGAGACTAAATTAAATCAAAGAACGGACTTTATGTAGTGGTACCTTAGTACCTTTTGAAACGGAATTTTTTTCCTTCGGCTCCAAAGAACTTATTCTAAGAGGGAGGAATCATGACACGCGATGAAAAAATCAAATGGGCAAACAAATAATTTAATAGTTACATTTTAAAATGAATTGAAAATATTTAAAGCATGTCTAATGTATTTAGATGCACTCGTATGACTGCGATGTAATGCGGAATTTCAACCTTTATCTTTAATATTAAGGGAGACTATTCTTGAAGCAAGTTTGAGTACATGCAGGAAGAAACTTCGAGAACACTATTCAGTTTAATTTTTACCAGAAATAAAATTTAAGAAAAAAAAAGTTGTGCTTCAATTATGAAATAAGACTCGGAATTCTTGCTAAATGATCGGATCTTTTTAAATAATTTAAATGAAAAAAATCATGAAAATTCTGCCTATATATATAGATTGATTAATTTTTGGATCTTATGTTAACTATGAGTTATTAAAAAGTTACACTATAACATGTTTTTTTTTAGAAAAAAAAATAATTCAGAAAATAAAGTTTAGTTTAAAACGATATTCACACAAGCTAGGTAAAAATACAAACTATCAATAAATAAAAAAGGAAAATATGTGTGAAAAACTCTATAAAATTAATTTCATTAGTAAATCTTATATGTGAAGTGATAATGCAGTTAATTGATAAAAATGAATATGATAACTGCAATTAATTTCATTGGCTTAGTATTCTTTAGAATTTGTTCTGAGAGAAAATTCAGAATTCTAAGCGACATAAAATTATACACTACATATAGAAGGAAATTCTCCGTAAGATCAGCTTGTGTGTGCGTTAAAAGTGCTTCTCCTAAAAGAAGATAATACCATTTTTTAAAACTTTGAGAAATCAAGTCCCAAAATATAGCTATAAACTTAGTTTTAATACTCATTTTAATGGAAAATTAGAAAGAAAAGAAACTTAGATTCTAAAGGTGAAACCAAGTAAGAGGAAGTGAGCAGCCAGAGTTGTTTCATGCACTGGATAGAAGGGAACTTACAATAAGCATGGTGGTTGGAGAGTGGAGAAGAGCCCAACTGATGGATGAACTGGAGTTGATGTCTGTCCACTGCCCAAGGTCCGAGTTTATATACCCAGTTCCAATCACTGCAATGCGGGAAACGGAAGAACATCAGATGGTGCTTATTATTTTTAGGGATTATGACATGTGTCACCTTATTCGGTCGTGGATTGGGATGGTGGGAGGAGCCTCGGGATGTCTGTGGGTAAAGACACATTCCAGTCACTAGAAATTAAGTCCTCGAATAAGGATTAGCCTGCGAGGATCATGGACTAAAAATAATAACTCAACAGTGGGCGGTGCTTCGTTGCGACGGTAGATATTTTTCTCAAGTATCCAATAAAAAAAAGGATTTTAATATTCTGAATTTTTATGTTTTAATTTTCTTGATTTTAAGGAAAATGAAGTGTTCCAGGGACATATGACGTTGGAAAGAAAAATGCTAATTTTATACTGAAGTGCTTATTTTTTTTATCTCTACGCAAAATTGCAATATTTACCTTTGATGGGCAGTGGTGTTTTCAAAGTAATATTCCAGTGCAACTTCTCCCTTCAAATTATTTTATTTTAAATCTTTTTCCGCTGCCACATTATTGCTGCTAATTCTCCATTTTCACAACTGAAATAATCCCAAGTCTGCGACAAATTTTTTTGTAAGAAAACCAAAGCTAACAATTTCTTAATGAAAATTTATTTTAAAACTCTTTAAAATGTAGTAAAATTGAATAATCATTTTATAAATATTCAGTAAGAAATTTAAATTTACAAATTGAGTGATTGAAAAGAAAAGTGAATAAACAGAGGAATGATTTCAAAGTCAGTCGATATTTTTTAAGCCAAAATAGAGAAATTGCTGCTGGTAAACCTAAAAAGGTATAATTAAATACAGCTCGCTATACGAGAGAAAAATTTATTGGTTACATATTCATGAGAATTGAACGGCGTTTGTGCAATATTATTTGTTCTGTACAAACATTATGTTTGTAATTGTTATAAATTTCTATATTAATAAGAATTATAGAAGAGATTAATCACTCAGAGTCACTGCTAAATATTACAATGAATTTCTTCACGAATTATGATTTACAACACTTGTGTGTTCTATTAAGCTATAATTCTTTTGCATACTCTTTTGCAATTTTCCATAAAAATTTCCCAACATCTTGTCTAGGAAAGGTAAGATAAGTTTAACATAGATTTATCTAAGAAAATTCAAAATTTCATTTTAGGCAATACTAATTTTGTTTGAGAAGTACTTTTTTTAAAAATAATTATTACTTCTAGTAAAAATAATCAAAAAAGATTAAAATAACTCAAAATTACGGAAAAATTTATTAAAAAAGGCTCAGATCAAACTTTCTGAACGCAAATAGCTTTTAATTTTTTCTATGGTTCATGGTTTGGGTTATATATTTTTTTTCAAAATTATTTATTTTTACTTCATATTCTTGTTAAAGACACTATTTCTGTCGAAGAATCACAAAATTTTAAAATAATATTTTTCTGTAATAAAAAGAATCGCTTCAAGAGGGATTTTGTGATAAGGTATTTGAAAAGGTATTTGTATTACGCAAAAAATTCGCCTCCATTACAAATTAAATGTAAGAAAACTGCGCGTCAAAATCTTTTATACTTAAATATGCGTAGAATTTTTATGAAAATGTTTTCTTACATCTCGAGGAGCAATTAAATTTATATCAAAAGACTGTCGATATAAATTTTAATGCCTTAAAGATTCGAGAAATTATTTAAAAAAAATTTTTTGTATGCAGTAAGCACATGTTACATTACACTTTTATACAGAATTTCTTGAAGTTCTACGAAGTTAGAAAGTTTTGAATTTCGAATTTCTCAGTATATCGATGAAAGATAACGTGTAGACAAAGCAAATTATCCAATGACTGTCTAATATTTAATTTATTTTAATGCGGCTCGAAGAAGACTAAAATGTTTAATGTTGATTCTTATTTTTCGAACACAAAACAGAATCAAAGGTAAAAAAAAATATTGTTTCTTTTAGATTATCCAATAAATATTTCATTGATAAACTAAACTTATAAGATTCAAAAAACATGTATCAAATATCTAAAGGACTAATAATACGGAATTTAATAACGTATCAGTTTTCCTCGAATTTTTAATTAAAAAATTGCAATTCACTATAAGACTAAAGCGATAAGCTTTTCTCGTATCATCAATTAATTAAATAATTATTTAATGAACATCGTGGTATGAAGCAACACGATGGCTATTGGCGAGTTCTGAACCTTGGTCAAATGACAAGGATGGCTCCTGAACTAGTATCTTTCTATAAAAAAAACTTCCCAATCACTCCAACTCTACTTCCCCTCCTGCTGACAGATCACTTTCCAAATTTCTACATTAAGCGAAGGTAAAACTTTTAATTTGACGAACTGTGCAGATTGAACCGTGCATCTGTATGGCTCTCGCATAATTAAGCCTTTTTATTAATTAGCAACTGTAAGATATTCTTTTGCAGCAGAAATATGGATGCGAAAAAAAAAAAATCTGAACTATAGGAAATTCAGTTTATGAAACCTTTCCTTAGGTTTGAGAATCGCCATTTTTTCTTTGTAATTTCATAGAGGTCTAATAAATTAAGAGCAAGATTTCATTATTTCAAAGTTTTGATAAATTTTGAGAAATATTACAGTTTAAGAGCAGTATATAGATGTTTTTTAATCATTATTTTTGCTATATTCTATTTTTAAATCTTTATTAGCATCAAGTTTTTAATTCAGGAAGCATGAAGCGGGGAGCGAGAAATATCGACACAAATTTGGGTCGGATGCGGGCCTTCGTAGCATTGCCTCGGCAAATGTAAAAGCTGAGTTTGAAGAATATGTAATTCTAATCGATATATTAAGATTAATCTTACACTTACATTAAGTTTAATTATGTGTCTCTACGATAGCAATTTTTGTTCTGTGATTTTCCCTTTTTGCACATTCACTGTCAATTACAAAATACCTCGCGTGGATGCGGCTGCCAAACATTCGGCTGCAGTAGCCTAGAGGTCAAGGCTACGGACTCGTGGATGTCTCGGACATGTCATGAGCTCAAGCCCCACTGTGTAGATGGGTACGCTAAATCTGTCGATTCACAAACGTCCTCCCCTTTGTGTGGTGTGGAGGTTAGGAGAAGGAATGTGACAGCTCAGGTGTCTTCCTCGCCACTTGCCCATGGTTCAAAATGACGTCGCCGCAGTAGCCCTCGTGCAGCTTTTTGTGTCTCCCTCATTCACTCGATATGTCTTGTACTTTCCTCCACGAACCAACATTGATCGCAGTGGGTCACAGAATAAATTTATAGCTGTCTAAGAAATGATGAATGAAAATTTTATAAAATGATAAAAATAATGTATTTAATACCATCTTTTCTTATCAAGTATTAACTTAGATGATTCGATTTAAATGTATAAAATATATGTTACAAACATTAAAATTTTTTATTGTTATGGCTGTATGTACTATATGTTTGAAGCAGGAATAAATGCAGAGAGCTAACTTATTGAGGTATACTGGACAAAAAAAATCTCTATGCATCGTTTCTATATTAGTATTACATTACACATCTGTATTACTGACTGTCGCAAGCCGAGCTTTCAAAATCAAGCAAAATAAAACAGCAGTACGTAAGAAATTTTGTTGAAAAAAAATACTTCGAAATATGTTAACGATTCACAATAACAAGAATTTTATTCAATAGCGCCAGCTATGAGTTACTTGGTAGAGTTTCCTTCATTTTCAGAATGTACACTTTAGTATTATACTTGTAACTTAGAATATTAGTATTTTATGAAATTTCATGTTTTCTTTAGAAAATATAGTTTTGGCATCTAAAAAATGCCAGGACACCGTGAATGAATGAACCAAATATATTACAGGTATATAAAATATTTTATTTCTTTCCAACAACTTGAGAAACAAATGAAATTTTAATCCACATACTTAATTATCTGAAGCACAGTGACGAGTGGTAGCTTATAGCGCTAACACGCCACAGGTTCAGGGTTCAAACCCCTGGCTGGGCAAGGTTGACTCACCCTTTCATCCCTTCAGTGAGTCGATAAATGAGCACCAGGCTTAGGCTTATGCTTGGGAACTAAATAATGGGGGTTTCGCGTCATACTGACCACTTTACCGACCGAAACATTTGCTCATGCGCCTCAGTGCCCTGGCAACACTTCCTAGGCCTCGGCACTAATTTTTGACATCACTAGTAGTAGGGAGACATCGTCCATCACCTATGGAACTTTTCTGATGCATTTTTTAATACTTTTGTTATTAAAACAAACATACATACAGGAAATAAAAAATAGTAGAAAATTAATCATTCAATCGAGTTTTATACACATAAAACATAAGAGTAAATATTAATTTACCAATTTAAATAATAATTGCAAGTATGTGATTATCGATGTATTTACTACGAACGCATTGCGATGAACATAAACACATTTAATACATTGTAGAAAATCATAAGAACCTTTTGTATTTGTATATTTATTTTTTTACAAAACTATGCATATTTCTTAGCTTTGAAATTTATTTTCTTGGTTTTATTCAGAATAGTTACAAAAAGGGAAATAAAATTAGAAATAGTTTTCTAAAACAAACAAAGAAAAAAAGGACAAACAAATTTAAAAACAGTAACTTCATTGGTATCAAATACAATCGCACCATAAGAAATTATTAAATAAATTTTAAATATACTTTTAGACAAATCTATACCAATATAATTATAGATACATACAGGAAAATAAATACATACATAAAAATAGATTACACAATTTACTTAGCTGTTTGTCAGTTACTTTTCTTTCCTTAAATTTTTAGTACCTTTTCTGCTAAAAGTAGTCATTCAATATTATGCATTGTTACAAATGTGAATTAAATATGTTGTAAAACTTTATTGATACAATGCACAGTAATAAACAAAAATTCACTCTTTGCAATAATAGTATTAAAAATTACTAAAAAATAAAGTTCCCACAAATAACAATATAACAAGTTATCGTAAAATAAGTTTAAAATATTTTGTAAATAAATCATACATATATAAAAACATATATATATATATATATCTAAACAAATATATATATATAGAGAGAGAAAATAATGCATCAACATACATAAAAATAATGTAATTTATTGAGCTAATAAAGTATGTATTTTTCGTTTCTTTGTTTCAACTTTTTAAATATTTTTTTCCTACAGTAGTTATGTAATAATGCATTTGTAGAAGTGCGGATAATGTGCTTTAAAACTAGCTCAGAAGCATGGTCATTGTTACAAGGTTCATCATATAAAAAAATTCATTTGAATTTATCAAACTAATCAATATTTCTGAGGCAATTTGACGTTGGTTATTTTGTTTATGGAACATATTTTCATAATCATTAGAAAGAAGTTTCTGAATTATTATATAGTTTTAGAGTACTGCTGTAACAACATCTGGAGAAAGGGCTCAATAAACTTCCTCTGTCTAAGTTTACGTATTAAATTATAATTAGAATTTAGTTCAAAGTTTTATTAAGAACAAGTGATTTGGTACAAAAGTCTCATTTTAATTTTTTAAGTGCTGCTCTAGCACAAACACCAGCTAAATATGTTAAAACAGGTAGATATGGCTGAGCATCACGAAAATCTTTTTAAGATAGTGTAATATTAAAATTATGCGATACTGATGACTCTAAAGGATTTTCATAACATGAATCTTCCAAATTAATATCTTTTAAGTTAAGCTAGTCATAAGTGTTTGAAACCAAAGTTAGAGGTAAACAATTTTGCCTTTTTAGTTTAGTTTCTACTTCATAAAGCTGCGGAATTGATATTAAATAGTGAGAACCTGAAAGTGTCCTATATTTTCCAAAACGACTTCCTAACGCATCTGTTCAGGAAGAAAAGTAATGAAATTTTAATTCATTAATTCAGTATTTTGACATTTCAAGCAAAGCGTATATGGTAAGAATAAAAGCAAGATGTGTTTCTTTAGTAAGGGTGAAAGTAGGGTAATCATTTTCCTCCCACGAGTCTAACCATGACATAATTTTATGCTGGAATTCACATGTTTTGTTGTCTGCACATAAAGTAATCGGTTGCTGATAAGAATCAAGCAAATCCTTTAAAATTAACGGTTTTCCACCATGTACAAATTAAAGAAATAAAAAATTTATGTTGTTTCGTAACTAATTAGTTTATGTTCTTCTAATAATTGAAGCCCCTGAATATCAAAGTTATTAAATATCTTAAGTACACGTTTCACATGTTGTTTTTCAAGATTTGTAGGACGTAAAGCCTTCAAAGTTAAACCATAAGCAAACTTTACTAAATTAGTACTTTCTATGTCATATAACCGTTCAAATGTAGAGAAATTCGCTTCCAATAATGGAAACTTATTATGGCCTTTAAAATCTGGAAAATAAAAACATAGACCTACAATTTTTTGAGAAATCCAATTGTTACGAATTTATTTTAAAATGTGTACTGAATCAATAACAATAAATAAAGGATTGGAAGGATCAGAAGGATGTGGATATATAATACTCAATTTGGAAGGAACAGAAAAGTTGGACATTGATTTTCGATTTATAGAATTATTGTCAGAAACTACAACTATAGTACAATACTACGATACGAAACTACGATAGCTTTTTTTAACAACAGCAGACAATTATTTTCCATCGAATTTTCGCCGGCATTACATGAACTACTTCTTTAAGAGGAGAAAGAAGACTTTAAATCATGAACACATATGCTGAAGTAGCAGCTTGTTCCCTATCATCCCAAGAATATTACCCTTTTAAAAATCTAAATATGGTTTTAAATGGATTTTGTCAATCATCAGTATGACAGCTTTGTCAACAGATCTTTGGATGTTTACTTTTTTCCCATGTATCCTAGAAAGTTTTCATTTCATTGTTCTGTCTGAGAGTGTTCGATGGGGAGATGTTTGAAGCGCTGAGATTCAATGCTGTACACTTCTGAGTCCAGTCCACTGGTGACACTTTTTTTTCAGGCCCTAGTTGGTTTTAGGAGGGGGAGAAGACATAGCCATCAAAAGAGCATGAGGTGGCAGGTGAATGTTTTCATTTTCTTCGAATTCTTCATTCACACGAGCATGTGTGGACGAGTTTTCCTACTAATAAAAATGAAATCAGAGCCCTGAAAATGTGGTCATATGGCTCCAAAATTTTATCCCTGTAGCTTACATTACCCATGCCAAAGACATGGAGGTCTGTATCTAAAATAACAAATGCGAAGACCTCCACTGCTCTACTGGTTTCTTTTAAAGGTTCCGTCAGATGCAGGTGCAATGAGTCAATATCTGGAATAGAACCGTCTCCTTTACTGATGCCTACTCCACTATCCATCTTAATGAGGCTTCTTGCAAAAAGCTCTCGCGCAGCCTTCTGGAAACGGCAATTCTGTCGGGTTCTTGTAGTGTAATGAAGTTGAAAAAAAAAGGAGTTTCGCCATTGCTGAACTACCTCGCTGTACTGGACACACATCGATCTTCATAGCTCGTGAACTTGGATGACATCTTCCAGTTACTGTATTCTACGGATGCATCCTGTGAATATGTACTCTGATGAATCGTCACCATGTTCCATTATCGAAGCACTAGTAATGACTTATTTTAATTGTTTGATTTTGAATCTAACAGCATTTTCCAAAAAGAAAACACCACGAAATTTGTCGAGGTAGGTTGAGTTAAAAAGTTTCTGAATTCATAGGCATACCCTAGAAATTTGCATCTTTGTTTGGAAACATTGGTTAAATTCTCCTCTTCTGAGAAATTAGGTTCGGTATGAAAATTCTGAACAACAACGGGCATCTGTTGATTAGATGGCTGTGGAGTGGTCATAGTCGCGTACCCTTAGATGCAACTGAGGAGTGGCCTTGGTCACGAACTCTGGGCGTGATAGTCGTAAACTCGTGTACTGGTGCAGCTTAAGACCCGCTGTGTAAAGGCGCGGATGCCCGTTATATATGTCTTGAATCAAAATAGGCTCGTAGGTAGGGCGTGGAAGTTTGAAAATTGGGTTTCCAGATCAGATGTTGTTCTTTTCAATTGACTAAGGTTCAAAATTCTGGGTCCGTCGCCAATAGCTCTCACGTTGCATTAGCGTGAAGCTAATGAAAAATCCCTAGGTGTAGAGGACTTAATTGTATGACAAAGCTATCGAAGCTCAAAGTTCTCATGTTGAAAGTTCGGACAATAAGGTATTTGTAAAGGTATCGTTCTCTCCATCTGAGTAGGGTCCGCTGCTTATTAATAGCCTTTGTATTGTTGCTTAGTGTGACGTTAATGATTATTAAATCTATTCAGTTGCTTTTTCCATCGCTTATTAAATTTTTTTTTATATATTTATAAAACACCTCTTTGAGTTAGAAATTCGCATGAGTCAGAAAATTATAATTCTTATCCATTTTTTTCTTTTCTTTTTTTTGTCGCAATACATTTGCCATTTTTTACAAGTATTAAATACTTGCCTTGAAACTCTATTAATAGTTATTAAATGCTGTTATAAATCATTTATTGACACATAAATAGTTCATCCAATTAAAAGTAAAATGTTTTTCGAATGATCTCAAGAGATATGTTAGAAAGTTTCGTGACTTTTTAATCGCTGACTAAAATTTAATCTATCAATTATCTACTGAATTTTGGGCCTTACATTTTTCAGTTAGCTAAGAATCTCATTAAAAATTTTAATTTTGAAATGTGTATTTTATTAGAATACTGAGTTTTTATATTTTTAAAAAGAATTACAGCTTCTCTCTCGAATTCTCGGGTGTGTTGCAAATTTCGAAATAAAGAGCGACAAGATTCACATTCATTTGATATAATTCACTTTTATTTGAATACTCAATTGTTGAGCTTCTACATGCATGTATTTGAAATTGTGCGATGTAGCAGCTTCAAGTTGTATGATAGTGGGTTGATTTCTAGTCACCAACAGATCAGTAAACAGAATAAGAAGAATAGACGAGTGAGAGATGCTACAGTAAAATAAAGACAATTTATAAAACGAATTCGTTCAACAGGGAAATGTTTCGTGTCATGTTTGTTTTTATCACAGAAAAAAATGTACCAAAATTACTTAAAGTAATTTTAAAACGAATGGACTTTACAAGTGAATTTTAAAAAAGAAATGTTACATAAAAATGTACTTTCAAAGAATATATGTTCCTATAATTTATTCCGGAGAATGTATGTTACTATGCAGAAAATACTAATAATCCAATGCAAATATTACTTACGATTTGAGAAAATTATTTTTGTAAGTTCGGTACAGATTGAAAAATTACAATTACTTTTAAGCTAATTACTTTTTAACTTTTATAAAAATTTTAACAATCACTTTTACTATTAGATCTAATTAAAATTTTGTGAAGAAACAAAAATTTAGAACAGAGCCAAGAATGTTGATTAGTTCATATACCCTTATTGTAAAAAATATGTTCTAAGTGCAGCTGCGCTTTTTTTAATGTAAATATCTGATCAAGAAAATTATATGTATACACAATTTTTAAGGCTCTAAAACATCACAGTATAAGTGCACTATAGTTCTTGAACCAGACAAATCTCTTTCTCATTTTTCTTAACATAAGTGCTAAATCTTTTTTGCAGGACTTTTAATAAATAAGACCTAGCAACTTTAATGATATGTTATAATTCAGGGATTGAACACACACATTTATGGGTATGTCCATGTATAAAGCCACACCAATTCTCAGCATATGTACATAGCACATTGACCTCATCAATCGGGATTAAATGGGGCTCTAAATTGTCCCACTGAAACAAAATGAACTTTAAAATCAATCAAGGTTCTTAGGAATCACATAAAAAAGTATGTATTTGAAATCAGATGAAGCAAAATGGTAAATAATATTAAAATTATGATTTTTTAAAATGAAGTGGCGTCCGAATTAAGGAAGTTGAGATGTGTGAATGAGGATATTCTAAGTAAATACTATTCTATAGATTAACACTTAATTGGAAGCTAACTTGAATAATATGTACAGTCGTGATTTGTACATTTGGGCGCCTAGTATCATGAAACTTGAATGAGATTCACAATACATAAAAAAATTGCACTTATTTTTTGGACAGCTTCACGGAAATACATGTAGTAAGTTTCTAGTGTTTAATATAATGATTACATATATTTCAGCTATTGCTGACGATTTTTTAATAAGATAACTAGTTTTCTGCATATATCCTATCTATCATTTTTGAGCCATTTTCTGTAGTCTTGCCGCGCTTTAGAAGCAATTATTTTCGTTGAGGGAAGAAAGCCTCCAGTAACCCGTTGGCTTCTATGTCTGCTTTATATTTATGCAACAGTTATGAAAATTAATTTTACATTAAATCGGATGCTCATTCTACTTAAAGCAAAAATATCTTCCTTTTTAAAATTTCAGTAGGAGATCTTATCTTGTTTTTTTCCTAAAGTATCTAAGTTACGGGTTTTTTTTTATAAATTCATAACAAATTGTATTTTATTCGAGAATACATTGATGAGAATACATGTATCGGTATATTAGAGAGTTCAATCAGCAATTAGTTCAAATGAATAGAAATACTCCCTCATTTTACTTTTGAATAACGCATTTTACTATTAGTTCAATATTATAAGCTGATTGAGAAAAAATGTGTCAATACGAACAGACAGACGGAAGTCTTTAAATTAATACAGTGATTTTTTTATATTACATAATTTATAATTTAACTTTTAGAGGCGTTAATTAATCAAAGAGAATTCTTTAAACTTCTAAATTTAATGACATATTTTTTTAATTTTTTGATTTATTTTTACATTTTAATATCAATACAATAATGAAAGTCTTAGAAGTTATGAGAAAAAAATCATTACATAAAATATTTCTAACTATGAGGTATTATTATAACGGATTTTCGGTATTATTTAACGTTGTTAAGATTTTGCTTTCTTAAGAGTCACTTTAAATAAAAAAATAAAGGTATTTTGTCAAGAAAAAAGATTTAAATAACGATTTTTATTTTATTTTTCACAATCTAAGTTTGTAATTTATAGCTTCAATGGCACTGGGGAATAGTTGTGTTGATACATTCCATACTAATGTAGATGAATAAAATCCCTTTTTGATGTTTCTTTTTATGCCCGCATCATAATATTTTAACTTTAACCAACAGCAAATTTCTCTGTAAATCCTTCGTTTTATTAAACAATAAAATAACAATATTTTTTTGTAAATTATATTTAAAGATTAATTTAATTTAAGGTTTTTTTATTTTTTTATTTTACTAATAAAGTATGATTTAAAAGAAGAAAATAATCGAGTGAAATTTGTAAATTGTTTTGTACTTTAAGGTTTTGAATTTAACTTAAGAAAACTAGTTTGGTTCTCTTAGAAAATTTAACATTTTAAGATTATACAGGCGAGACCTAGTTTTCTACTTTAAAATGAAATTCAGTTGAATACAGTTATTGACTTTTTTACTGTGTTGCATGTATAGGATTGCTTTTTTATAAATTTCTTTTTTTTAGAAATAACTTTTCAATCTACTGAATGTACAAGTGTTCATTTTTGCAAAGAAATGTTTTACCATTTGAATTTTGAATTACTAATGAGTATTATTTCACTAGGATACGCATTCTGTCAGAAAATACTTCAAGTCTCATTTTTTTACTACATTCTGATAGAAATTGGGCAAAAAGTTTGATTATAACTTAATGCAGTATTCTTTTAATTTTAAGTACAGAAAATAATTTCATTGATATTTTTATTTTGTTTTAAGATTCTTCTGCGAATTGTTTTATCGCATTCTTCGTATTCTGCGGAGACATCAAAAAGCTAACTTTGACACCACCCAATGCTGAATGTAATAACTTAAATTTTTTATAATGATTCTTTCATATTCAATATGTTTATTTCTAATTAATTTAATAAAATGATTTTTAAAAAAAATAGATTTTTTTTGCTAAACTCTTTTTAAAAAATGTTTAAATCTAATTAATCAAACATTTCAATGTTGAACGAAAAGGAAATCCAACCAAAATAATCAAAGATCACATATTTTATGTAAATTTTTAAAAGATACACTTGAATGATCTTCAGCGACTAGAAACCAAATCCAAGTCCAAGGTCCAGTTTCAGTCCATTGTGCCCGGTTCTCTAGTCCACGCGTCGGCAGTAAGAGAGGAGGGTGGACGGCGAACAAGCTTTTCTGCAGCACTCATCCACGACTCCTGGCTGGTATCGTTTGTACACTTGGGGCAACGGTTCGGCGCCGGTCTGGAGTCCAGCTTCATTAGGTTGACCTGAAGAAAGGGCGTACCAACCCTGGAATGGATCTGGAAAGAAAGGTTTCAAATAATTAGTTTCTATATTTTAAAAGAAAAAGTGTCTTCATCACAGACATTTTTATTATTCTCCAAAACGAGTTTTAGAATTCATCCTAAATTGAACTAGCAAATTTTATTCATTTAAAGCTTTAGAAATAAGTGTATATAACTATTAGTTTTCCACCTGAACCAGAAAAAGATTGGATTTATAAATTGTAAAGAAATAAGGTGATTTCTAAGTGGATCGCAAGAGATTTAATGAAATGAAACTGATTCGGACATGAGTTGTTCCATTCATAAGATTAGTTAGGGTGAAATCCAAAATTATGTCTTTAAACCTGAAATTCTGTTTGTATTAAACCTTCAATTGAAGCATACATGTAGCAACAAATCGTTTAATTATATTACGGTATGTCAATATAACCAACAAGCATTGCTAATTGCTAAGTTCAATAGTGGTGCTGCCATCTTTTTTTATTAAATTGAACTAAAATATCAAATTTAAAGGAATTATTTTCTAAGTCATATTCATATTAGTGTACAGAATTTCATCTTTCTTTGAAAGCTTTTTTTTTGTTGCTAAAAATACTGAGTAATTCTACATTACACTGTTCTTATATCTGCAACTTTTCCGAACAATTTTAATAAATTCCTTTGATTCATTGTTTTGATTAAAGCTGATTTTTGGCTTGAGAATTAATTCATTTATGTTTTGTTGAACTCATATTCTTAAGATATTAAATTATAAATCGCTTTTTTTAAAAAACATAAAATACGTTTTGTTTTATTTATTTACAACAAAAAAATTCTTCTTTCGAAAACCGATTTAATATATATATGAATGTATGTATGTATAAATACGTTGTAAAATAATAGGAGACAGAAGCACGAATGATAAAACATAAAATAACATAGGATAAAAAAGTAAATAAACAAACTTGATAATAGACGCTTAGATTATGTATAGATTTTTTATAGTTGTCTTATTTTTATTTCCCATTAAAATATGCAGCGAACTTCTGATCGTGTGTAGGAGAGTTTACCAAAAAATGAGATAAATTAAAGCAAACTCAATGAGATAAGTGGTGAAAGTCAAATTTAATCTAATTTAAATATTTATAATGAAAAACATCTACTTGTCGGTAACTGCAGATGCTTGGCTGAATGCAATTTTGTCCACAATAGTTCCATATGCCTTTCTTCAGGAACACCGAAAGATCCAAATCTAACTTATTTTGCATTTTAACCACCATACTTTCACTAACTTCACTCTTCACCTTCTGTCATCTTGATTCTATCTTCTAAATTCTATTTCGTGCCACCTCAATTCAATGGACTTTCATTTTTGATGTTTATTTACATAAATTGCGGCGCCTTTACAAAAAGAAGTTCTTCAATCAAGTAATGCTCGGAAGTTATTTTCCCTTTAGCCTCAATGGAAGGTCGCGAATAAGAGACTTATAGTAAATATACTCGTCTTTCTCTTAATTAACAAAATAATGTGTGCGTGTAGTTCAAAATATCAAATTGTATCAAAAATGTTGATTGCTACCCTTGACAAAGTTAGCTTAAATACTAATAATGGACATAAGCAGTAGAGCGTCCGGACCCCCCCCCCCCTCCACCATAGCCTTTGAAATTTTTTCGATTGATGATAATCCTATATATATATATATTATACGTAAAATTGATTTAAGTATTTATAATTAACAATTTCTTTTATTAATTAATGCTAATTATTAGTTCAATAAATTATTTTTTGCTGTTTTTTGTTCCTCAAATCGACGAAATCAAAGAATACGTTGGGTGTCTTATTGAGGTATGACACGAGAAAGGTGGACTTTCGACCCTTGACCCCTGCTTGAAAAGTTTTTGTGTGCATTACTGGACATAGGTGTTTTCTTAAGAAAAAGAGCGCGCAGACAATGTTAAGGAAGCAAAATATCGTGGAACAGCAGAGGAAGCACTCACCGAGGATGGCGTGAGGCAGGTCTCTCTTTCCAGCTCTGTCCTCGCTGGGATCGTAGTACTCTCCGTTGCAGAGGAGGCTGAGAGTGTCGGTGAGCATTCGGCCGCACACCCGGATGTCGCCCCGCTTCATGATCCGCTTGGGGTCGAGCAGGGTCGATCCCTCGGATACTATGGCCAAGGTCAAGGCAGATAGAAAGATCACGAGCTGGAAAACAGCAACAAAGAATAAAACGCATTCTTATCAAAACTCCCTGCAATGATTATAAATTTCACTAGATTGAATATTATTCTACAGTAAGACGAATTTTGAATTTATTAAATATCGAGTTTCTTGGAAAATATATTGTGGAATACGTATAGAAGCTAAAAAAGCTGACTAAAAAGTTTAAAAAAAAAAGAAACATGGACATTTTACTCGTGTGCTGTTAGAATGTTTATCTATCCAATTGAGTTATATTAATCCAATAGCTCCTTTTATAATTAAAACTTTAATATTTCTTTTACATCAAAGACATTTAAAATCCTGTGTCCCTTTAAGTATTGTAAAAATGTTGCTTTAAGAGAGCGTTCAGTTACGGGTTGAAATTTGTTTTCGAACAAGGCCAGAACGAACACATTTTGAGTGTTTTCACAAACTCAAGCAAGCGAAAAACCCTCATTTCTTAGAATCATCCAAATGTTGTTGATTCCTTTGAATACAGATGCAGGAAGGGGGGGGGGATGAAGTTCTCAATCATCCACTTTAAAGACACATCAGTAGTACAGTAACTATTTTAATTTTAAATGTTTGAATGGGTTTTTAGTTTGCTACCTTTGCGCTTTGTGCTTTGCAATTATTAACTGATTTCATATATACATTAAGATTCACCCTTCAAAGATTGTTATAAATAGTCTCTTTACATTATAATTAATACCTTACTATCGAACTTAATTCTCTTTGAGTCATTAACAATGGTGGAAAATTTTTGCACTTGTATTCGTAATAACAGGTTGCGGGTATTTGGAGTGAGAGCATTTTTACCGACGTGTGCATTTGCAAATTGTGATAAATTAGTTGGAGTTTTGAGTTTTATATTACATTTCACACATTACTATAAAATAGTTAAACACATTTCAAACATTTAGAATAACAATAATACGATATAAGAGAATAAATAGAAGAAAATAGAAAACATTGATAGAGAGATTAAGGAGCAATAAGGTTTAGAATATTTAACAGATATACAAATAGATCTAAAAGGCAATTGTTAATTTTTTAAATATAAACTATGGGAAACAGAAATATATATATGTATATATTAAAGTTGAATTTTTCATTAGTAACTTTGTATTGTAACAGAAGAGTTTAGTGACAATGATTATAACATATAGTCAGAAATTTTTTATTATGTTAACTATTTGCATTCTTTTTTTTTAACAAAAAAGAATACAAATAGTTATACTTTTTAAAATCAATTGGTATCGAAAATGTTAATGATCTATTCTGAGAGGAAAGTAGATGAAAGCAGTTTTACATAAATTAAAATTCTCGTTAATAATTAACTCTTTGATTTATTTTCAACTTAATTTACTGGAAAAAAATATCAATTTCATAGAACCTTTGAAATTTTCGGTAGAATTCTGCTGAAAAACATTCCAAAATGCATTTCTCTTAATGAATGCTTGTTAAAATCGTTGTAAAAAGGAGTCCTTTTGATTTTTCTAAATAGTCCTGTAGTTTAATAAAAAAATAGGATCTTTCAAAAATATCATGTAAAAAAAGGCTTTCTATGATTACAAAATAATTAGAAGTATTAATTTATTAAGGTATCAATTTTAAGGAAGTACACTACGCAGTTTTTCAATTTATACATCGCAGCGTTCGTTACTATCCGCTCAAGACGAGGCGTTCGAAAGAAAGTAGTTATAGATCAAATTATTATATCTGCCCTAAATTAAGGCATTCGAAAGTACCCCCATCTCTCGAATGGGGAGTTCAAAAGGTTGGCTTACCTTAAACATGGTTGAGCAATGAAGAAGGCTGCTGTAAGCTGGACCACTCGTCGGTTGGCTGATGTCTGTCCACTGTCCAGGGTCCGACTTTAAATATCCGATTTCAGTCACTGCAATGCGTCATCTAGAAAGAGAAAAACAAATCGGCATCAGATGGTGTGTATTATTTTTTAGGGAAAAGGAAGGATTATGACACTCTCCCTAGATTAGTGTTTTTTTAGGATCAGTCATCTTATTGGATCGTGGGCTTAGCCGTTGGGCGGAGCTTCCGAGGAGCGTGTCGGTGAAAGTGAACAACAGATCAGTTCAAAAATTAAATTCAGAAATGACGGTATGAAAACTGTAATAATGATTGGTTAAAAATATTATCCGCGCCTTAATTTGTGGGCGGTCTTCTATTTCTAAGGTTAGGGATAATTCTCGGTAAGTACTCAAGCGAGATTTTAATTAAAATCTTTTTTGTTTTGTTTTTATCGCAATGAACTTCGTTGTGAAATGAAATCGAAGTATAAGATATCTTCATGAATTATGAAATGAAAATATATTAATAAAATAACTAGATAGTTTGTGGGGCTTTTTCCAAATTTTAGCTGAAACATGTTTATTTTATTTTTGTTTGGAAGTTGACTTCTTACATTTTAAATGACAGTTTTTAAAAAGTTACTGAAAGTTTTAAGAAAAAGGACTTTTTAAATAATTCACAGCCGTAACAAGCGAATTCCTTTCTTTTCAGAGTTATGTATTTTTTCATCATTACTGAAAAAAAATTTATTTCAGATATATTTTTAAATAAACTATGCTTTCCAACAACAAAAATTTCCTTAAACTCATGTTTCGAATTAAAAGAAAGTTTTTTTTATAACTTGAAGAGCTGCATCTGCATGTACTATAAGGAGTCAAAACAATCTTCTACTCACATAATCCCATTTTTGAATAGTTACTTCATGTATGGCAAAGTAATGCTCTTTTTTCCCTTCTCAAAAACCAAACACTAAGAATAATTTATTGTTATATTTTAAACTGTAGAAGTATAAGAAATATTAGATTACAACTTGCGAAAGAGCATGAAGGATATAGATCAACTTTTTTGCTAAAATAAATTTAAACATTCTTTCATTGATGGGAGTCTGGACGAATAATAACGTTAAAAAAAAGAGAGAACTTTTCAAAGAAATTATCCTTTCACTGAATATCTGTTTAACAAGACCCCCTTAAAAAAAAAGTGTAATGTATTTAAATTTAGGAAGAGATTCATAATATATTTGGATTAATATTAAATTGATTCGTGGAAATTTAAGGTTATTAAATAAGAAGTAAAATGTGCTAATGAAACTCAGTTTTATTTTTCCGAGGAAATGACGTAAAAATTGGGCGAACTAAATAATGATGAATTAAAAACAATAAATACGAAAAAGGACGAGAGCGAAAAAAGGAAGTAAGGCATAATCTATTTCCGTTATTAATAATTAAGAGATTTCCTACCATGGCTTTGTGAAAATGGTTTCCTTTAGATTTCGAGAATTCAAAGCATCTTTCAAAAATACTAACTCAGTTTTCGAGCTTAATTATGTCATCTCACTTTAATTTATATAACAATTTAAGAAATCGTAAATAGCATTACATTTTATTGCACTTTGAATATCTTACCATTGTAAATCATATGAAGTAAGTTTTTAAATTTTTAATAAGAGCTAGAATTTAGGGTTTCCAGCCCCAGGATTAAAATAACGAATCCCGGGATTTAATTTTTGTCTTGTCTGTGTGAATATTTTGAAATTTTTTTTCAAAGTATTGTGAATCTGGTATTACATTTAATGTATCTTATTTACTTTTTTGTACTGTATACGTTTAAGGCAACATAGTACCATCTTCACAATTTTTTTTAATTTTAATATTTGATATTTGGTTTTAATTGTATTTTATAAAAATTACTATGTAATAATAATTCTAAGCAAAAAAAATTTAATTTGTTGTAAAATGTTTTTAAAATCTAAATTTTTTGAACTTTTTAAAACATTTTTTAAAATCCTAAGGTTTTTTAAATACGTTTCTTTTTTATCAAATTTTTTTTCCAAGTACCTTATAATATGCTACATAAAACTGTGCATGGGTTTTTTTCAGCTGCTGATCTTCAATTTTTCATTAATTTGTTTATAGTTAAACCTCCAAAAAATCTAAAAAAACATTAATTTTGATTTGAAATTTTTTTAGAAAACGTACTAAACATGCAAAATCTAATTACATGCCCAGTTTTACAAAACATACATTTCAGAACATGTATAAAAAATTTCAAACCTATACTTCAATTGTCAAAAAAGCCTTAGAGTTTTGAATAACAGTATATGTAGAAAAATTCAACATGGAGAAAAATGAGTTTGAAGTTTTCATTCCATGAATAGCATGATATAATATTCATCGAATAGTCTGAAACTTTTATGAAATGTTAATTAGCTTATTTAAAATTGCTTACCATAAAAAATTGCACAAATGTAGAACAATTGAACAGTATACTGCCATAATGAATATGTAGAGGAAAACGAATGAAAGATCAATATTTCTTGAAACTTTATGTTAATAATTATAAAAAAAAAATAAATACACACACTTTAGAGCTAATTACAGGCGCAGAGCTAATGCACAGCATGTACAAAAGATGCTTATGCCTTTATTTTTTATTTCCATGATTTTAAAAGCCTTCGCATGTTAAATATTGTACATGAATGAAAGCAAAACCACAAATAACAATTTATTGGTAAAATATATCCAAAATCAAAGGTATCTGCATTTGCTTAGATAAATATCTTAAAATATTTTAATAATAATAGTGTTGAATTTCACACACATGGGATATGTATATATCACCAAAAACAACTATATAAAAATGGGCGAGTTTTTCTCTTCTTGCGAATTAGATTTTTAATTATCTAAGTTATCAGAATAAGATTTAGTACTTGCGTTTTGGGAGAAACCGTTTTGAAGTTTTAATTTCACTCATAATAATATCATAAAAATCACACACAACTTTTAAATCTTGACTAAATCCATTTGCTCTTCGATAAACAATTCACAAACTAGAATTTGTATATGAACTGCACAATTCTTTCTTGAAATGATTTGTTACTGCATATATAATGTTAGTCTCATTGATGCGCAGTAGGAAATATTAATTCATTTTTTATCAGGCTTTTCTCTAGCAGATAAACTGAAATGTGGGCGTGGTAGTTGCTGTCCAGCATCAAATATTGCTCCTTAACTTGATAAAAAATGCAGGTAAAGCTTTGAAATTTTACAGGCATATTTATGAAGATTCGAGGTATCAAATAAGCCAATAAAAATTTCGACAGGTTGATTATTTTTAAGGTACCATATCGCCTTAATGTTAGTTTTCTTACGTGTTGAACCTTGAAGGGTTCAAGGCGGGTGTGTATGTTAAACCGTGAAATTTATATGTTTTCTCTAATTTTCATCTGTAACTTGCTCCCAATCGCGAGTGGGGTCAAAAAACGGACATTTCTCCCACCTTCAGGATGTCCGGTGTAAGCTAACTTGGACAGAAGCAATTAGAATTTTTGGAAGATACCTAGCAGAATTTTCAGTCCCAGAATTCCGAAAGACCAGGATCCCGGGATTAAAATAACTAATTCCGGGATTTAATTTTTGTATAAATTATATTTAAAAAAAACTAGTGTGCTTTAGACCACACGACTGAAGTAAAACTTCTTTATATAGCTCCATCTCAATGTATGTGCAGAGATATGTTTATATATGTATAATATATACATGTATATTATATACATCATAGGTTCTCAACGTGGGTGACAACGCCCCTTTGTGGGCGTTTGAGGCTTTCAGGGGGGCAGTAAAAAACCCAGAGAAAATTAGGGTGCGTGAGATGGCACGGAGGGGCTTGGCCAGGTTACCCAAATATAGTCTAAAAAAGACTAAAAAACACGCTGATTATGTACTAACAAAAGTAAACTTTAATACTGTTTACCTTATGTTGATTGTATGCATTTAAATCATTTCTATCTCAAATGTACGAAAATTCACATACTTCAGTAGTTCGGGAAGTGGTTGTGAAAAACTTAAAGATACCATTACATTCAGACCTACATTCAAATGAATGATATAGTGCATTTTAATTTTTGTAGTGCATATGTTGTCTTTGTCTGTGAGCAGTAGGAAAAATATTTCGTCCACTGCATTTTATTACGTATATCATCCAAGAAGCATAATTAAATATGTTAACCAGGAATTAATATGTGATTCTTTAAAGGCTGAAACTGTCAATTTATATTTATTTTGAAAGCAATAGTTTATTATGAATTACTTCGTAAGATCAAAGCCCCTGCCTGTCTTTTAGCAGGTAACTAAAACTTTTATTTCACTCTTTTAAAGGAAGAAGAAATTCAGTACTGCATTTTAATTCCAACACTATCCTATCTATGACTAAAATATATAATGTTACACATTTAAATATAAATGTGGAAATAGCTATTTCAGATTCGCAAGAAAAAACTTATTAAGTACGTCTCTTTTCTTTCAAAAATTTATTTCCAAGTACCTTATAACATTCTACATAAAACTGTGCACGGGTTTTTTTCTGCTGCTGCTGCTGCTCTTTACTAATTTTTCACTAATTTTTTTTATAGTTAAATTTCCAAAAATTCTAAAAAAAAAACATTAATTTTGATTTTGAAATTTTTTAGAAAAAGTACTAAACATGTTAGAGCTAATTCCACGCACAGTTTTACAAACCATACATTTCAGAACATGTATAAAAAATTTCAAACCAATACATCTATTGTCAAAAAAGCCACAAGATTTTGAATAATAGTATATGTACAAAAATTCAATATGTAGAAATATGAGTTTGAAGTTTTCATTCCATGAATAGCATGATACAATATTCATCTAATAGTTTGAAACTTTTTATGAAATATTAATTAATTTATTTAAAACTGCTTACCATAAGAAATTGCAAAAATGTAGAACAATTAAACAGTATAATGGAAAAAAAGAAGAAAACGAATGAAAGATCAATATTTCATAAAACTTTATCTTAATACGAGTAATTACAAAAATAATAAATACACACACTTCAGAGCTAATTCGATGCTCAGTTTGACAACTCAAATAATGCACAACATGTACAAAAGATGTTTATGCCTTTATTTTTTATTTCCGTGATTTTAAACTCCTTAGCATGTTAAATATTGTACACGAATAAAAGCAAAAGCAAATAACAATTTATAGGTAAAATACATCAAAATCTAAGAACTGTATATGTGCATTTGCTTAAATAGATATCTTAAATTATTTTAATAATAATAGTGTTGAATTTCACACACATGGGATACGTATATATCACCAAAAACATATATATAAAAATGGGAGAGTTTTGCTATTCTTGCGAATTAGATTTTTAATTATCTAAGTTATAAAAATGAGATTTAGTATTTGTGCCTTGGGAGAATCCGTTTTGAAGTTTTAATTTCATTCCTAATATCATAAAAAGCACGGACAACTTTAAAACTTTACCAAATCCATTTGACCCCCCCCCCCCCAATAAGCAATACACAAACTAGAATTTTTGCATGAATTGCACAATTCTTTCTTGAGGTCATTTGTTTCTGCATGTATAATGTAAGTCTCATTTACTCGCGGTAGAAAAATAGTTAATTTCATTTTTTATCAGGCTCTTTTTTTGCAGATAACTTGAAATGTGGGCGTGGTAGTTGTTGTCCAATATCAAACATTTCTCCATAACTTGATAAAAATACAGGTAAAGTTTTGAAATTTTGCAGGCATGTTTATAAAGATTCGAGGTATCAAATAAGCCAATAAAAAATTTCGATTGTTTGATGATTTTTAGGGTACCATATTGCCTTAATAGCTATAAAATTTGCCAAATATGAATTTTCAGGATAATTTTGGAAATCTGTGTGTGGTTTTTCCTTCATAAGGATTAGAGAAATTGTTTTATACTTTTTAGTCCGTTATAAAAGCATGAAATATTAATTGTTTGAAATTTTATTATTATTTTCTGCTTTTTAGAGTTATGTGAATGAAATTTTGGAATTGATTTTAAATACTTTGATGACGTAATTAAGGAGACATGCGATAAATTTCAGACTGCAACAATCAGATGAATCGTGTTTATTAAGAGTTTTAATCAATATCTTTTTAATTAATTTTAATTTTGGAATTTAAAATGGTCAAATCGGATGCATCGGATCATTTTCTCTATTTTGTTACCTTCGGTGTGTTCAGTGGCTCGCGAAAAGTTAGCCTCACGCAGGTCCACAGATAGATATGTTTGTTTACCTTAGGATTTTAATAGTGCAGATGGAATAAAGACGAGTGCAAAGAGAAAAATGTATTTTATCGTTTGCAAAAAAACAATCATGAAAGATTTCAGCGATAAGAGTGATGCTAGAAAGAAATTTAACTTTTAAATGATCCAAAAATAGGGATCCGAGTTCACTAACCTCCGTGAACAGTAGGCGAGGGAAATGCTAAGAAGCATTAGCAGGGATCAGGTTTTGGCCACTGTGATTTCCTAACTTAGTCTTTTGTGAGTGTTGAGCTGTGTTCGCGAGGCTGCTACACAAAAATTCTCGCTTTTGCAATGGTGGCATACTTAGATTAATCGCAAAAAGAATCCAGTGTCACATCGCGGATCATATATAGTATACTAAATTGCTATATTTTTTTTAACAATGATGTGTAATATATAAGAATATAGTTAGGCAGTACAGATAAAAGTAAACTACTAGATTTTTAAGGTTATGACTAAAATTATATTACGTTGTATAACTTGACTAATAACAGGGATCAGATTAAACCATGAAATGTATTGATTCGATGTAATGACATATAACTTTCAAAAATCATTGATTCCCATTAGGTACATTTGTAAAGTTAGACTTGAAAAAAATCTGCAAAAACAGAAGTAAATAAAGATTTTATGAGAAATACCCAATATTCAATGCAATGTACTATTAAAAATGTAAAAATTTACTTAATGTAAAAATGTGGATGCTTAAAGTCCCACCAAAGGTTGGATTCTCACATTACCGTAGAGTGAAAGTTGGGAGATTGGGGTGTCGTCCATGGATTTTCACTGGGGTTCAAAACTAGGAGGTCCGTCGCCAATAGCCTTCGTATTGATTTCAAGAGAGACATTAATAGTCAATCAATAATTCGATTCAAAAATGCATCCTAGACGTCTAAAACCACGCGCTTATATCTTGTCTCAACCGTATACTTATGTTAATCCTTGAACTTGGTTACAGTAATACGCGATTTGGAAGTCTTGTCGATTCGTCTTTTGTTTCAGTGCTACACAATTCGATTACTCCCTTCCTCTTCATGTTTAGCTAATGCACATTTAAGAAGTATCATGCAGATTCAACGATTAGCCATAATAATTTATTTTATGATACAGTAATAACAGGTACACTGAAGTACTGGATTCTCCCCCTATCAGGAGCTTACAATTCATGAGCTCATAGAAATACATGAGCAAGAGTAAGACATTAAAGATCTTGTGTCTTTAGACCCAGTTCAATCAGAAGATTGAATGATTGATAGAAAGTTTAATTGAAAAAACTATTCAATCCAAATATAGTATCCAACGAAGAGCATATTTTTTCGAAAAAGAAAAGCTTTGAGCCAGCAGACTACTTTGTTAGATTTTATGAAACATCAAAATAACATTGGTTTGCGATTTTCTTTTCTTTTTCTTTATCTTTAAATATTTAAATGACCATGCCTCGTTGATTTTAATAAATATTTTTTCGTGGTGATATTTATGTAATATTGCGTTGTTGAGAATTATTGCAATGTTTCAATTATAAAGTACTGAAATTCTGTGCGTAGAAATATTATTTTAATTCTCTTTATAATATTAATGTAGTAAATATCAATTTAAAAAAATTGTTTGCTAAATAATACTTACAATATTTTACGAGTGAGCATATTGTTGATTTTTAGTATGATTATTGATATACTTTTAAATAAGTTTGAAAAATTTTACAATACATTTAATTGAATGTTTTTGACTTGTCCGAAGAAAATTCTCAGAGGTACCAGACTTAATTTGCAAATTACATAAGTATTTCTTTATTCGAATGTTTCTTTTAGTTTGCCGAAATGTTCCTTTAGAAGCACAATATTATTTATTTTCAAATTATTTCGATATAACACAAGATAAAAAAATTTATATTTCATTTCTTAAAACTGACTCTTTTGTGTCACCAATTTATTCTTTTGCTGCTCTGTTGGAGTAACCAATTAGCCTAGGATTTTTTTTAAAAAAAATAAGATCAGAATAGACTTTTTTGTTCAAATAATTAATTTACTTTAAGATGGTTCATAAAGGACACTGAAAAACTGTTCAGTGGTTTAAATAAACTAATAAAGATCAAAGTAACTTAAAGATTTTTTTCGAGTGGATGAGTTAAATTGCTCAGCTACTCCAGGGCTTTTGGCGACGGACCTCGTAATTTTGAACCATGGCCAGGTGACGAGGGCGACACCTAAGCTAGCACTACCTTCTCTTAAATACCACATCACACCGAAGGGAGTAAGTTGATCTCTCGACAGATTTAATGTGCATCGCTCCAACCTTTTATCTTTTCAATAACAATAGTTCAATGGGATTAAAAGTGTGTTTCTACTCTTAAAAAAAGAAGAGACAATCATTATTTTTTACAATGAATTAAAAACTTACAAATACTTGATAGTGAGTAAATGTGTTCGTTGCATTTACTCGAAAGAGACAGATACAGGAAAAAAGATAAAGAACGTTGAATTCAAAACGCGGAATAATGAAATACTTCAAGAAAATAACCTAGAAAGCCTATATAACAGCATGTCAGAGAAAACTGTGAAAGAAAGTGAGGACTTCAAACACATAAAGACTCGGGCTGGACAATGGACGAAATCTTAAGACTCGAAGTACACACTAACTGTTATCCTCCATTCAAGTATGATTAAAATTGGAAAGATATGCCTACAAAAACAAGGAATAAGATTGAACTTTGATGGATTATTCTTTGCAACGTCTCTTAACGAGGTGAAAAAATTTTCAAAAATGAACGATATTGAAATAAACACGTATTCATTTGAAGACTTAAAAATATTTCCTATTATCATTAGCGATATAGAGTGTTAGCAACATATCGATCTGCTCAACATAAATAATCAAGACTTCGGACATTATTGTTTTATTAAAAGTTTGCACGATGAGATGTGTGTGCATAAAACTCCTGCAAGGATAGTAATGCCGTCAAAAGTAAGTAAGTTTTTAAAATTTTCAGCATTCTTTAAAAGTACCTTTCGTTGTGTATACTGATTTAGAGTGTTTAACTATAAAAACTGATACTTGTTGTCCTCATCCAAAAAAACTTTTCATTTACTAATATTTATCAAAAATATGTCCTTTTTCTTTATGAATTATCAAGGGAGCATTATCAGGATCCAGTAGTACAGTGGTGTGCAAAAATTAAGGACGAAGTCGAAAAAGCATATCAGCTGAACGAAGAGGCAGAGCGGACAGAAAGACCAATCAGGAGATTAAGTGAGGTGATGTACGGTAGCACATGCGCAGATATGCAGGTAGACGTAATGGGGGAGTGTCTGAGTAGTAAAGCATGTTGTCGGTGTAAGATTAGTATTTCTGGCAAAGAGATTGCACACCGTATAGCACTTAAAATCACACCGAGTTGCTGCCTCAGCGAGAAATGGCGAATAATCAATCTGTTAGACGACATCTGGATGCTTTTACCCGAGGTCGAATTATTGGGAAGTTGGAGGAAGGTCGCAGTGTGACAAGTGTGGCTGCAGATTTCGGAATTGCTCACAGCATCGTTTCACGACTTTGGAGACAATTTCAAACTACAGGAACAGCTATCCGGGGGTTCAGTAGGGATCGTCCACGAGTAACCACACCCGCAGATGACCGGTATATTGCCTTACAGGCCAGAAGAAACAGGCGGCAGACAGCGGGAGAAATCGCTAGACACACGACACAGGCGACTGGACGACCGATATCGCGTTTTACCGTGGCCAGAAGACTGCACGGTGGTGGTCTGTTTGCACGACGCCCTGTACGGTGTGTACCTCTAACGCCTGCCCATCGGAGAAGGCGTTCTCTGTGATGCCGGGAATACCGGAATTGGAGAGACAATGAATGGGGACGAGTACTCTTTACAGATGAGAGCAGATTCAGTCTGAGTAGCGATTCTCATTGCATACTCATCTGGAGAGAGCGGGGAAGCCGCAATCATCCCTCGAACATCATTGAAAGAGACAGGTATGGAGGAGGCGGTGTTCTCATTTGGGGAGGCATCATGCTTGGTAGTCGTACAGACCTTCACATCTTCGACGCAGGTTCAGTCAACGGGACCCGTTATTGTAACGAGATTCTTCTTCCATATGTGCGTCTTTTTAGAGGCGCTATGGGTCCGCAGTTCCTTTTCATGGACGACAATGCACCATGTCATCGCACAGTAGCTGCCGAACAGCTCTTAGAGAGTGAGGATATTGAACGTATGGATTGGCCGGCACGATCTCCGGATCTCAATCCCATCGAGCATGTATGGAATTTTCTAGGCAGACGCTTGGCAGCTCGTACCTTACCACCAGTAACGATTCCGGAGCTTCGATTGGCGCTGCAAGACGAATGGGCAGCAATGCCTCAACAACTCATTGACACCCTCATTCTCAGCATGGGCAGACGCTGTGAAACCTGCCTAGCAGTCAGGGGAGATCAAATCCCCTACAAAAGACCGGATATTTCTTGCTGGACACCCATCACAGGGATGTTTCGGCCTTCAGTCGCATTGCGCTCCATGCTACTTTTTCAATAAAGTTTCTTTTTATCCCTCTGATTTCTCTTTTAGTAAGTGTTGCTTACATTACACATGCCCTTACGTATTGGGGATCTTACGGTATTAAATGTGTTGATTTGGAATGCTTTTGTACAAAGTTATATTGAAAAAACCGTCTCGTCCTTAATTTTTGCACACCAGTGTATATAGAGATGCTGATGCACTCAAACTTTTTTTATTGAAATGCTAGAAAATGATGCAATACAACTTCAAAATATTTATAAAGACCCAAAACCGTTATTACCTCTTGCAAATTAGAAAAGCAATTCTATGATAATGTTAAAAATTGTTATGTTTGTGATCAAACCTTTCACGAAAATAATACCAAGTATCATAATCATATTACTCAAAATGTAATAGCCTTTGTTGTAATAGTTGCAATTTAGTAATGAAAACTCCCAAATTTTTGCTTGTTTTCTTCCATAATCTTTCTGGGTATGACACTCATATTTTTTATTGAAGGATATGATAAAAAAAATTAGAGCAATCTTGAACACTAAAGAATAATACATTTCGTTCGTTAAAAAGAAATCAAATGTTTATGAGATAAAATTTTAGACTCGTTCAAATTCAAGTGTTCTAATTTGAAAAATTTGATTAGAACACTAAAAAAGAACTTAAATATATGAAAGATTATTTTGATTCAGAAAATATAGATTTACTTTTAAGAAAAGGAGTTTTTCTGTATCATTATTTTGACAGTTTGAAAAATGTAAATAAAAATTAAATTCAAATAATTTTCAGCTAAGATTATTAGATTTTTTCAAATTCATGTGTTCTATTGTGGAAAATTTTACTAGAACTCTAAAAAAAGAAGAACATAAATCTATGAACTATTACTTTGATTCAGAAAAAATAGATTTACTTTTAAGAAAAAGAGTTTTCCATATGATTATTTTGACAGTTTTGATAAATGTAAAGGTTCTTGTTTACCACTTATTAACAAATTTTACAATGAATTAAATGAAGAGGCTATAAGAGTAGAGGATTATAATAATGCATGTTAAGTGTTTAATCAATTTCATTTACATAATCTTGATGAATACCGTGGTCTGTATGTAAAAACAGATGTCTTATTGTTAATCGATCTTCTTGAAAACTTAAGAAAAATATGTATAACATATACTATACAAACTTATAAACTTCGTCATTGTTGGTGCTTTACCACTTAGAGTCGATTCAGATGTAGATTACATCTTGGAAATAGATCTTGACTATCCAAAGAAAAATAATGCCCTTGAAAATAAACACCCACCTAATTGTAAAGAACCTAGACTTTTAACTACTTTGGAACCAAAAACAAAATATGTTTTCCATCATTCGAATTTAAAGCTTTATTTAAAATTAGGGTTAGTCTTGAAAAAAATTAATCTTGTTATAAATTTTTTTTCAGTCTTCGCGGCTTAAAAATTACATAAATTACAATACTAAATTAAAAACTGAAGCTGTAAATGAATTTCAAAAGGATTTTTACAAATTAATAAATAATAGGGTTTTCGGGAAATGATAGAAAATGTAAGAAACAGATTTGAGATATACGTTTATGCTCAACAGAAGAGCATGTTCGAAAACTAATAGCGAAATCATATTTTAATTGTCGCACAATATTTTCTGAATGGCCGTACAGCTAAAAAGAAACCAAAATCGAATTTTTGAAACCAATACAGGTAGGAATAGCAGTTTTGGACACATCAAAAGTTATTATGCATTATTTTCACTATGAGTAATATTATGACAGAATATGTAGAATTAAAATCCATAAAGTATGCCTACAAAACAAACAATAAGATTGAAAAGAGGCTAAAAGAGACTAAAAAACAAAGTTTAAAAAACAAATATTATTTGAAGACTTCAAAGCATGTCTTCTTAATCAAAAATTTAAATATGGTGACATGAACTTAATTAGTTCCAAATTTCAATCAATACATTCAATAAATCTAAAGAAACTTGCTTTGTCATAAGACGAAGACAAAAAGTTTATTAACGGTGATGGAATTACTACTCTTGCCCATGGACATTGGTCATTGATGAATTTATACCTATTCAATAAACACAGTAAGAGATAAAATCCAATGATATGATAAGTACACCATAATGGGATTTTTGTAATGTAAACAAATGATTGTAATGTAAAACGGAATACACACACACACACAAAATGTCGTTTTTGTAAATAAACAATTTATTTTGTATCTTTACTGTGTGTGTGTATATATATAATCATTACATTGAAATAAATTTACAGTTGGTATTAAAACATGAAATAAATTTTTTTTTATTTCTATTCAGTTAAGAAAAAAATAACTAAACTGAATGATAATTACAATTAATAGTTATACAATTTATACTTTTTGGAAAAGGCAAAGGGTTTGTTTTTAAACACATGAACATAAGTTTTCACTTTTTTTTCTTACCTTTGTATGAAATATATTTCAAATATCACTTATGCTTAACATACTAAGATAATTGGTTTGAAAAAAATATACTCATATTTATTTTTAAAATGAAACTGTTTCAACATAAATTAAACTAACAGGCAATATAAATAAAATTAACTCAATTTAACCACACACAAAAAAACCAATTTTATTCAGATTTATAACAACAAATTTTTTTAAATTAAATCGTGTGGGAAACTTATATAAAATATTTATACAGTATTTTTATTCTCACTTTTGTATGAAGTGTATTTAAAATATCATTTATGCTTAAACATTCTTGGATAATTTGTCTTAATTAAAATATACTCTAATTTATTTTCAAAATGAAAAAGTATCTCATCATAAATTAAACTAACAAACAATATAAATAAAATTAACCATATAAAAGTAAAATTTCATTCCAATTTATAGAAACAAATTTTTAGAGCCGAGCCTTGTTTCAAACTTATAAAATATATATTATACAATATCTTTTAAATAAAATCTCAACTCGACCGCCACCTGCGCATTGAAAACCGAAACTAAAACAGGAGAAAAACAACTCAACTCATTAGCAGGATGAAAACAACTCAACTCAGCAGTGGGAAAAACAACTCAACAGTAGGAAGAAAACAACTCAATTCGATCACTGCCTGCGCAAACTTTTGACGCAGAATCGGCTTTTATTACCTAATTGTGTGAAAATACAAGAAAATTTTAAAGGAAATTTTTTAAAAAAAAAAATAGATGGTTTGAAAAAATGTGTCTTTATTCATTTTTGCGTTTTAATTTTATGCTTTTTTACCTGAAGTGAAACTTAATTAAAAGATTGTTTTGATTATTTAGATTAATAATAGTATAAATAATGAAATAAACTTTATTTAGGGTTTAGGGGAAAACTATCCACTTTTTTCAAAATATATTGTATTGTCATGGAGCATAAGGAGATATTTTTAAAGATTAATAATACTTAATTCCATCAAAGATATATATGTCTATCCATAAGGTGATATGTATGCATGTATGAGAGGGTGCATTCACATTCTGTGGATTGTAGTTGAAAGGCTTCTTGATATTGATCACAGAATCGTTTATTTAGCGCCGGGTGATTTTACTTTGAGCATGCTCTTCGCGAAGTGCCGAAATACAAAAGATAGAGAATTAATCCTTTTCTAAATTTAATTATAAGGAAAAACAGGGGAAAAAAGGAAATAGTTTAAATATAATCACGTGTTCAAATAAAGAAAAATATGAGAAGGTTTCGGAAATTACATTCGTGTTTTAGGAAAATGTTTCAAAAGCTCAGTAAGACACGAATATAAACTGTATATACTTTATCCTATTTTTTTACAATTTAAAAAGAAGAAATTCTCTTTTTAGAATTATTCGTAATAGAATTAATTATGCTGTTAATTGCAAAGCTCCGGCGCCGTCTTCGTCACCTAACCGAAGGTAAAAATGGCGAATCCCATCACATATCCCATCACTTCTGTTGCTTCAAAAATTGCGATTTAAGAAATGAAATCAGTCCGTAATAATGGACGGGATACTGATCATAGCTTTCGAATTTAAAATATCTCTTCACAAAAATTTCATCATTCATAATACTCAAAAAATGTCGCTTGAAATGTATTTGATCTTTTTTTTTTCCTAAGTAGAGACTTTTTTTCTTTAATAATTTTTTTGCTGCATCAAAATAACGAATCTCTTTCCGCAGAATTAATTTGATCATCGAGAAGTGCATGAAAGCGACAGATTCACGATTTTTTTTTACTTTTAATATTCTATATTTGGATTTTTAATTGTATTTTATAAAAGTTAATATTTGATAATAATTCCATATAAATTTTTTTTAATTTGTTACAAAATGTTTGTAAAATTTAAACTTTTTAAAAATATTTTTTTAAATTTCTAAGGCTTTTTTTTATAAATATGGTTTTTTTTTTCAATTTTTTTTCAAGTACCATATAATATACTACATAAAACTGAGCATGGGTTTTTTCTGCTGCTGCTCTTTATATTTTTATTAATTTTTTTATAGTTAAACATCCAAAAACTCTCAAAAAATCATTAATTTTGAATTTGAAAATTTTTAGAAAAAATACTAAACATGTTAGAGCTAATTCGATGCATAGTTTTACAAAAAATACATTTCAGAACACGTATAAGAAATTTCAAATCCATACTTCTATTATCAAAAAAGCCTCAGGGTTTTGAATAATATTATGTGCACAAAAATTCAACATGGAGAAATATGAGCTTGAAGTTTGATTCCATGAATAGCATGATATAATATTCATCGAATAGTCTGAAAATTTTATAAAATGTTAATTAGCTTATTTAAAGCTGCTTACCATAAGAAATTGCAAAAATGTAGAACAACTAAACAGTATAATGGAAAAAAGAAGAAAACGAATGAAAGTTCAAAATATTTCATAAAACTTTATCTTAATAATTATAAAAAAAATAAATACACGCACTTCAGAGCTAATTCCATGCTCAGTTTGACAACTCAAATAATGCACAACATGTACAAAAGATGTTTATGCCTTTATTTTTTTTTATTTCCATGATTTTAAAAGCCTTCGCATGTTAAATATTGTACACGAATGAAAGCAAAATCAAATAACAATTTATTGGTAAAATATATCAAAATCTAAGATCTCTGCATTTGTTTAAATAAATATCTTAAAATGTTTTAATAATAATAGTGTTGAATTTCACACACATGGGATATGTATATACACCAGAAACAAATACATAAAAATGGGAGATTTCCTATTCTTGCCAATTAGATTTTTAATTATCTGAGTTATCGAAATGAGATTTAGTATTTGTGCTTTAGGAGAATCCGTTTTGAAGTTTTAATTTCATTCATAATAATATCATAATAAATTCTAGTTTGAAAAAAAACACGCTTTTATGCTAAATCAAACTAAAAAGTAGAAAAATAATTCTTAATATAAGAATAAATTGATGGACGAGAAAATCAATGTCATTGGGTAAAAGCGTGGGATGTCTTATAAATATATCAGTTGTTATAGTTTCTAACGTATTCCGAACTGCTCAGTTAGTGTAAAAATGTAGTACAAAGCACCACACGCTTTTACCATAATAACATTAGTTTTTTCGTTCATCATTTTATTCTTATATTAAGAATTTTTTTTTTACTTTTTAGTTCAATTTAGTATAAAAGCGTGTTTCTTAGTTTTTAAACTATAATTTATTTTTTATTTTTTAGTTCGATATACAATAAAAGCGTGTTTTTTAGTTTTTTAAAATAACATTTATTCATTGCTGAATTTATCCTTGAGTTTGATATTTGGAGCTGGAACTACGTGCCTGTGGAATTAGTCTTGCTCTTTAATGGATATTAATTAAAGGGTCTGAAGTGTATTTATTCTCTCCGTTTACGAGGCCTCGGATGAGTCCCGTATCGTTATATTTCAAAGATTTCGTCTCTATAAATACAGGTCAAATTAATAAAAATGTGATAAGTAGAAAAGGTTCGAATTAAAAAAAAATTAACGTACCATATTTTTATAATGGACTAAAAAGTATAAAAATCCTCTTTTTCGTTTTTTCTTTCTTTTTTTCGCATTTTAATGCATTGTCATCCACTTCTGAGCTATGGTCCAAATTTCAAGTCTGTAACTCATCGGAAAGTCGCACAGTTTAAAATCAAATACGAAATTCCACCCGGACAGACATTCAAGAAAGCGAGTTAATAAAAACATGGTAATATTAAGTGCCAATCCTTTTTTCACTTTTAAAACGTATTGCTATAATGTTAATTCGTATCGTCACTTTTAAACGTATTGCTTTATAAAAATAAAAAAAAATATTTAGCAGTTAGAACATAAAATATTTTTTTTCACATGCACGAGCCTTTTTTTTTTAATTTTTATTTTCAGAAAAAATGTTTATATTATGGAAAGAAATTGCTAACACACACCCACCCTCCACTTTGTCACATAAAGAACAATTTTTTGCTTGTTTTATTTGTATAACCACAAGTGTATTTTACACTTACATACAATTAGCTTTAAATTAAAAACCCTCGCTTTTGGGGTTCACCTTATTCTTCTAGTAACTAAATCTGAAATTAGTCGCCAAATCTGAAAACGTTATATGGAATTAGTCGCCAAATTTGACAATTGTATATGCAATTAGTCGCCAAATCTGGAAGTAGTATATGGAATTGTCACCAAAGCTGACTATCGTTATTCCTGACGATCCTGATAAGGACAATGGAACAAAATTTTGAAATTATTGTATTATCATCGGTCCTTGACAAGTGTGCAAAATTTCGAATTAATCCGATCTTTTAAAGTGGGAAAAAATTGAGTTCTAAGATTCCGTTACATACAAGTGTGAAACTTATAAAAGCGTGTTAAAAAAACACGGACAACTTTTAAATCTTGACCAAATCCATTTGCTCCCCCCCCCCCAATAAACAATACACAAACTAGAATTTTTTCGTGAATTGCACAATTCTTTCTTGAAATGATTTATTACTGCTAGTCTCATTTAAGCGCGGTAGAAAATAATTAATTCATTTTTTATCAGGCTCTTTTTCTATTAAATGATCTGAAATGTGGGCGTGGTAGTTGCTGTTTAGCATCAAATAATGCTCCATAACTTGATAAAAAGTGCAAGTAAAGCTTTGAAATTTTGCAGGTATGTTTAAAAAGGTTCGAGGAGGTATCAAATAAGCCAATAAAAAAGAATTTTGATAGTTTGATGATTTTTTGGGTATTATATCGCATGAAGCTTGAAATTCGTTACTTTGAAGCACATACTACTGCATTTAAATTATATCCGTAAACGCAAAATTTAATAATTTATCCAAAATAAAAATTCAATAAATATTGTAATTTATTATGTGTACGCAGACGTTTTCAAGTATTTGCGCTTTTAAAAAATGCTTTCCTTATTCTTGCTTTTTGCAGAAATAATACATATCCCTTCGCCATTATTTAAATAATAATATAGAAACAAAATAATTAAAATTTATAGGATTCACTGCTAGCTCTTTTTAAGCATAAATGCAAAGATATGCATTTGCAGAACATTTTTTGCGAGTAAAACTAATGTAAATTTAAAGATACAAGTTTAAATTTACAAAAAAAAAATCCCTGTTACTAACTTTTTTAACTGGTATGAGTGGACTTTCACTAAATGGCATCTTTTCACAAATAAAACTAAATCAATTTTGCGAAAAATCCAATCCGGGTATTTTATTTTCAGAACAAAGGATGGTAAAAAGACTTCTAATGGATACCGATTCTAAAATCTATAAGACCCCACCAACTGTTGTTAAAGGTTAGTTAAAAACGTGGGTACTTTTTTTCAAAGTTTCTTTCAAGATAATTTACGGCCGCGATAGCCAAGGCCACAGTCAAGGTCGTGGGCAATTGTGGGCTCGAGCTCTAGTGTCACCCGAGATCCATCGTACAGGAGCGCCGATGAATACGAAATTTGTCGAGTCTCGAAATCCTCATGTTGACGAGGTGTGAAAATGGAAAAATGGGGGCACAGTCCGAGTGTCGTCCTCGTCACTTGGTAAAAAATGACCGAATTCCGTCATTTTTTTAAATCAATAATGAGTCATGTTTAAAATCCAAGCGAATCATTTGAATTTAGAATTTGAGTACCTTCTCTTGGTTTAAGAGCATTGAAATTTTTTCCTATACTTGTTTAACAGCTGTATTAAATCGAATCAGAAATAATCGAATTAATCTATCGGAGAAATCATGAAAATACAATTTCAAGTCGAGTTAAATTTGGGCTCAAAGGCGTTATTGGATTGAAACTAGCGATTTCTGTATATTGTAGCGTTTTATTTAAAGGGTATATTGATGAAAGCATTCCGTCTCGAATAGCCCTTTGCAGCTTCAAAATTTGACGTCAGTAAACAGTCAAAAAAATTAAAAACAATTTAAAACCATTGATGATATTCGGCAAACATAAATCCTAAAACTGTTTATTATTCGCTTTGCGTAATATTGAGTGCCGACAGACAGATAATTAACTCGATAGCCAAATACAGGCGATCCAATATTTTTACTTGGTGAGTGGCAAATCCTGATGTTTCACCACTATTTTTGGATGACGACTTGGAAAAACATTTTGCCCCAATCAGACGGAATCGGATTTTGTTTTCCTCGCTTCGGGCGGATTAATTTGTCCTCCCTTCGTGGACCAATCGGCGCGACGAAGCTGCTGTGGAGGGAGATTATCCTTTTGTTTACGTGTGCAGATGCCGGGGCGCCGGCCGGTCACTCTGTAATCGGACCATCTGACGCCTCTAGCTGGTCTCTGCCTCCCACACGAACTCATGTTTTTGGTATATATTTTTTTCTCACCAAAGCACTGTTCAAAAACATGCCGAGGTGGATTAGCAAAGCGGCGAATCATTTTGTGTAATCACAGAAGCTGTAAAAAATCTCGCTTGGTGTTTTTGGAAGAAACCCACGCATTATACTGAAAGGCGGCTCCGTTTTATGTTGATAAAAAGAAATAAAAGTGTGAGTAAATTAGTCCTTACAATGAAAATTCTTAAAGAGTTGGGGGGCAGCATAAATATGTTTACAAATATAGCTGAAAATATAATACATACAATGTACTGGAGACATAAGACTATAAATATCGGTATAAATGTGTCTATATTCAGCATGGAAAACTTCAAAATTTAGTTTTTTTTTTACATTTGATGTGCTTTTCAGTGAGCAACTTTCAAAAAAGATAATCGATATTTCTGTGTTAACTCATGCTTAAGTTTCTTTTTAGTTTAATGTTTAGTGTTATGTGCAAACATTCTTGTGTAATAGTAAATTTATAATGTTTATGAGTTTTTTTTTATGCATGTCTGAAATTTGCATGTAAATTTAAAAAAAAATAGTTTTCCTAATTTCGTGTGCATGCGCGTACTGCATTTCAATTGCAGTCACGTTGTGCCCATGCTCACGAATTCCTCGATCGGTAATGCTGAGGTTGAATTACGAATTCATGTCCCGATTCTCTGAAATATCCATTGTTTGAAATAACAAACACTTCTGTTGTTACCCGTTTGAAACACTCCAACGGAGCTATCGGCGGATGTAAAAGTACTACACTGACTACTAAAATGACGCGATCGTCGTCATTTTATACAACATGTATATAGTTAAAAGATAGTTAAAAAACACTTATTTTTTACCGATACGTCGGATGAAGATCATAAGCAAAAACTTTTCAAGTGCCTCGATGAGATTATTTTTGAACATGTTTTGAGTACATTAAGTTGCTTGAAAATCATTTTGAATTGATGTGAATGAGGCAGCTGAGTGGTCAGGGTCAACAGTTATTTCTGTCAAATCTCTTGTCCGAGTCCAGATTCTATTAAAGGCTCATAGGGTAGTGATTGAAAGTGAGAGTTATATTTTCGTCGCACTATAAAGCTGCACAAAGGCTATTGGTGACGGACCTCGTCATTTTGAACCATGATCAAGTGACGAGAACGACACTTGAGCTGGAACCCTCTTCTCCTAACTTCCACACCCTACCAATGAAAGAGTCGTCCATGCTTTATATTGGTTAGAGTCACAGACTGCTGTGCCGTAGTGCCTGGGTTCGAATCCCGGAGAAGGCATGGATGTTTGTAAATGCATCTTGCCCCTTCGCGGCATGGGGATACTCTAAATAGCCGTCGAGCCACAAGTCATCTTGTGAAGTTGGTGGAAGGCCCCTGACCACTCCCAAGGTGTTCTCCCTCAAAATTGGGATGGAGCCGAACCAAATCGTACTGTCACCTGCATGGTGCTCAAAGCTAAGGCTAACAAGAGGCGTACGATCTAGCCCGATGTCATGATGAATATCGTGAGCCTCGGTCTGAATTCGTCAGACAGGTGGTATTAGCAACAACAACAACAACAAAAGGATACTTGCGGCTCGACAGATTTAACGTGCAGCGGCATGAGTCCTCTCACCTTATCAGCAATACAAGGCGAGAACTCGTGACACGTCAGCCACGAGTCCGTGAACTTGACCACTAGTCCGCCGCAGCGAAGAATGTACAGCTGATCTGATTGGTCAAGAAATGACACTGCTTTATGAAGGTTTTTTTTTAGCGAGAAATCAACGTCGAATCATAGGAATGAGGTGTGAAAAGATGGCTGAAAATGGTTTAAGATGATTTTGTTTGTGCTTCTGTAAGTAATGTACGGGAATAATAACCTTTGTTGCTCCATATCCCACAAAACCTGTAATTGTAATCAATGTAATGAATCACACTTTGATTATTTTTATAAAATATTTCAGTGATTGCGTGAATATTAACGTCGCATTGTTCAGCTATACTCGAGGGCTTTATAAAATATTTCAGAACATACCTTTATTGCACAGTTATGCACTTCTAGCTCTAATTATTACCTTACTTAAAATTTATATTATAAGCATATTAAATCAATGAAGCTAAATGGGAACCATGAATTTCATGAATTTCTGTGTGAAAGTTTTTAAATGGTGAATTCTCTAAACTTTATTTGACTAAAGCATTTATTAATCATACAACTGTACAAAATTTCTAGAGCACCAGAGAAACACATAATTCTTAAGAAAACTTAAAATACTTGACAATTAAATAGAATTTTAGAATATTACAATTCTCTCAGAATCCTTATATTTCTGTATATACTCTAAGAGAATAGCGTTTCCCCCTCACTCTCTCATCAGGAGACCTTCAGAACTGTTAGACATACATGCTCTAAGTTTAATAGGAATGTTACTTTTGTTGAGTACATATACGCTAAGAACATTTTTTTACCCATCCACACCGGTTCTATCTGTAAAGAGGTGCATATAAACAAAAATTCCCGTTTTTGAACTATTAGACCTACAGACTTGAAATTTGGCAAGCATGTCTTTTCTTGAGTAAAGATCCAGTAAAAGCTTGAAATAGCCCAAAGGGGATTGCGGGTTGTTTGAGGTATTTATAGATATCATAATTTTACGTTTCTAAGCTATTAGATGACAGAATTTGGTAAGCATACTTCTTTTGTTGCATAGTAATCCTCTATGAACGGGTTTTATGGAAATCGACCCTTCGGTTCCCCCCGGGCCTTGATTTCCAGAAAACCCGTTCTTAACCGTTAAAACCGGGTTATGCGGACATTAAAGCTGTTTTAGAAATTCTTTTCAAATCATGTTGTGATGGCATGTGTGTTTCCGAATACAATCGAAAGCTGGAGCTTAGATATCAATAATTTAAAATACATAGTCCTACAGTATCAAGATATGAAGAGAAGAGAGAGAGAGAGAGAAGGAGGATACATATAATAAAATCTATAAAACTTTTAAAGATGAATTATTAAATACTCTTTCGATGAAAGTCAACTTGATACTTATTAAATCCACCACGAAATTTGTAGGCAATCAGTCAACATTTTATTAAAACAACCTAAAAGTAAAATGATTTAGAAATAAAAAAGGGGCTCTTCTCTAACATAAAATGAAAACATGCAAAATTTACTTTATTAACAATTATTAACTTTACTTTTCAATTCAGAATTCAACTCTTTCTTCGATAAAAATACAAACAATAACAAAGCTACGTAATTGTTTTGCAAATATTTACTATCATTGCTTTTGCTAATAGTTTTCTATAAAGATATTCTGTCTTACCTATAAATTTCAAGAGACCTTGAGTATGCTTTCTCGTCAAGTTTAAGGAAAGGGCTTAGAGCGCATTTTTTTTTCAGAAAGAAAAGTGCCACAACGTTAGTGTGTGTGAATTGTTAGATACATCACTTTATCATGTTTTTCATTATAAATAATTTCAACGTGTTTTCTTCTACATTTTACATTATAAGGTAAAATAGAAGACACGTTTGTATATTGAAGGAACGATCAAAACTGAAATCGAACCTATTGATGGGTTTGAAATATTTCTGGAACAGTCAAGTAGAAAGGCAAGTGACTGTTGATTCTATTTTTGAAGGCATGGAAGCTTCGGAAGAAATTAAAGAACAGATAATTTTTGGCAAAACGAAGCTTTATTCTAAAATTAAGAAGATGAATTCTGATTCCCTCTAGGTTGATACTGTTTCAGGGAATATTCATTTGGTTGGTTCTGATAATCTGACTGTATAAATGTAAATTAACTAAAATTTCCTAATAATAAATATTCAGGTAGTGGAATGGCTGCATTTTTATAATTTATGTTAGAAAGTTCTATTCGTAATGATGCGAAACTAAGCAAAGTTGATACATTTAATTATTTGAAATCATCATTTCGTGATAGTACATTTTCTTGCATTAGTGGATTTGCGATTTTTGACGAGACAACAGAGTTCTTGATTTATTAAAGTATTAATTCGAGAATAAAAACATGCTGATAAACACTCACTTGAGTAATTTATTGTATTTAACACCTGTCACAAATAAAAATCTTATAAATGTTAAGAGTTTAAGATAATTATTTGACAAAAGCAGAAATACAGATACAAGTATCGAAGGTTTAGAAATCAAAGGTTATTCAAATTAATAGACCATAATAATTAATTCCTTCAGAATTTGTTTTGGAATTCAGTCACCTTCAAAATAATAACGGATTTAATTTTACTCTCTCGCGGTTCCTTAACTTGAAAGTTTAGTTTTTTAGGTACACTTGCCTCCAAAAGTCTGCGTACAGGCAATTATCTTACGTGTTTATGCTATAATTACTATTAAAATCCCGCTTTATAAGAAAATCAAAAAACTTGTCAGCAGTTCTTCTAAAATTTACTTATTCAAACAACAGCAACAAAATTCACCTTAACAAGAAACAAGTAATGTAAAAAAAAATTTTTAAGTCAATTCCAACTTAGATCAACAAAAAAAATTATTTTAATTACTTTTTATTAAATAGTTACAACAAATATAAATACGTATATACATATGACAGAATCACAACATTAAGTGGTAATTAATTTTTATTAATTATCATTAAAGTATCGTATTGTCATCCAAAAGAATCATGTATATAAAATTTCAGTTCAACTGAATGCTTTGAAACGTGAGAATTTTTTTTATAATTTGACACACACACACACACACACACAAATCGCTAAAAATGAAGCCAACGTGGCTGTATCTGTAATTTTTTAAATAATTAATTTCTCTCAACTAATTTTAATTAATTGCAATTAAATTATCGTATTGTTACCCAAAGCAATGGTGTATTAAATTTTTCAGCTTAAATGAGCGCTTTAAAATGTGAGAAAAAAACCTTTCCCCTAGTTTTGACACGTCACCAAAATGTTCCCTAAGTCGCCAAAAATGATGCCAACGTGGCTGTATTTGTAATTCTTTGAATAATTAGTTTTAATCAATTAATCATAATCAAATTACTGTATTGTCACCCAAAATAATCTGAAAATAAAATTTCAGCTCAATTGAGTACTTTAAAATGTATTTTATTGGACAGAAAATTTGAACAAGATAAATATATAGAGAGAGTGAGCTTAATATAGCAGGAATTGAAAAACAAGAGAATGGTGACCACCAAATAATCGCCGACCATCCGCGCCAAGTCTGCGTACACTTACAAAATAGAGCTTTTCAATGACTTTTATTATAAAATAATTGCACTAAATCGTGTTTTTAAGTAACTATAAGCTTCTTTTATTATTTATTTAGGATTCGAGACTTGAAAGCTTTTGCGGTTCCATGGCAGGCAACAGAATATAGATCGATATATTATTGAAAGAAGAATCATTAGAAAAGAGGGGGAAATTTTCAAAGCATTCGTTGAAACTGTTAAGCAAATGGCTCCTATTGTGAAGCCATGGCTGTTCTAAAAACCAATTCCGTAAGCCAACCTAGTGCCCAGACCTAAGCACAATACAGCATTTAAATGATTTATTCGAGTGAATAATGAGGGGAAAAGTAATAACATCCAAGGAAATGCTCAAATCTGTCATAGTAGAAGAATGGAACGAAACATCCACAAATGAAACGACTAAGCTAGCTAAATTCCTGCCTAATATGTTGAGAAAGTTATAGAAAGAACGGAATAGCTTAAGAAGTATTAACTTTTAGTTACAATCCATTATTATAATAGTTTTTTCCAGTGTACGCAGACTTTTGACGCACACGATTTGTGGCGTTCTCAAGTTATAAATAGTTGTGTTATTTTATGTAATATTTGGGTGATTATTGTTTATACTATTTGAATTTACAACGTTAGAGGAATCAACAAAAAATAGTATTGATTCAGAAAGACCTCATTTAATTAGCGATCTTTACATGGATATGAAAGCTGATTGCCTGTACGCAGACTTTCGGAGGAAAGAGTATGTATCCCAAAATGTTCCGTCAGCATTGGAGATGAACGTCGTGCATTTTTCTTGAAATGCTTAAGGATGGAACGATAATCTCGGTCAATTAAAATCCAGAGTCGACCCCTTTGTTGTTTTTTGAAGGTGTGACCTCTTGATCTATGTCTTGTAATAATTCTTTGAAGTCTTGCCCGGCGTTTCTTGCTTATTTGGGAGATTTCCCCATAACGTTTGTAACTTTTTCGCGAAAGGACTCTGTCGCAAATCTAGAGATACTTCCTTTCCAGTAGATATCTGAAGTGAATTTTTTTCTGAAACAAACAAGCTTTCTTGTTATATACAATTCAAAATTAGGATTTACGTCTTAGAGTAAGCTAAAAAATTACGTGATCCTGTGGTTGTATGCAGATTTTTGTGACATCCTGATCAGCATCTTTGTCAGGGCCGCCGCGTGGGGGTGGCAAAATTGTTCACCGCACAAGGGCGCCTGGGGCAGGGGGCGCCAAAATTTATAGTACTTATAGGTTTTTTTTTTTAATTTAATGTTACTTACAAAAAGTTCTTAGTAGAAAACTTGCAATTTTGTATGTTTTATATTTTTTTAGCAATAAAACAAGTTTTTATTTTTTTAATTTTATATTTTATATAATTTAATTTTATTTTATTTTCGTTTCTGCGGATTGTTTTCGTTTGTGTAAAACAAAATTTGATTTCCGATACCAACAATAAAAACACGTTCCGTGTAGAGTTCGCGCTATTATACGGAACGTGTTCAAAATCTAAGAATTTGTAACATGTAACAACAAGAAATTGGGAAAGATTTGTATCGGCATAAATTTTTATTCATTATATGCTGAGAAGCTTTTGTGACTCAATGTCGTTGTTTTGTTTGCTTTTTGTTTGCAATGATAATATATATACATTTTTAAAATTATGTAAATCGCTTGGTTTTTCTTCTTCAAGTCATATTTTGCTTCATGTATACTGTTATTAAATTGTTCTCAAAACTGGAAATGAAATCTTTATCGCAGCGTTTCTCAAACTGTGGGGCGCGCCCTCTAGGAGGGCGTGATAACCTTACTTGGGGGCGCGAACGTATCGCGAAAAATCGAAAACAAAAGATTTAAAATAGTTATGAATTTGATAAAATAATTAACAATTTAAAATAATTACATAGTAAAATACATTCTCATATAATAAAAAATAAAATACACATTCAAACTGATATAATACGCACTACTTATAAATGTATCTGTTCTGCACAAAGTATTTGATAATTATTTTATCAATATTCAATTAAAAACAAGTTCAGTAATTACTAGTGACTCTCTTGGGCTTGTCGTATACAAATATTATATACAAAACAATATTTATCTAATTAGTGCATTTATAATTAAAGTCGTATTGCATCGTAGTTTTACCATCTAAGTACATTATAATTGGATTCAGTACATTGTTATTGTAAGAAGTGGGGCGCGATGAAAATTATGACTGAAAATTGGGTCGCAAATATTGAAAGTTTGAGAAACACTGCTTTATCGCGATCTACAGCACTCTTTTTTGGTATCATCAATTCCTTTAGATTCTAGGCAGGATATTTATACACAAGGGCAACCGAATTTGCGATTTCTTCCAAATTTAAGATATAAATATAAAAGGTTGCAACATAACTGTAATCGTCGCAATTCAGTTGAAAGTAATTTCGAATTTGTAGGGATTGCATCTAAATTCTTTTCGTTGTTTGTTCAGTGTTGCGAACTTTACTTATTGAAAAGTTCTTGTTATTTTCAATATCTTCATTTTTTTATAGACTTTTATTTGAAAATAAACTTCAAGTTCCATGAAAAATCTTACCATACTTATTATTACATCTTAAAAAACCTACACAAGAAGCAATTCCTTCCTAGTTACATTCTATTTTTAATAACAATATGATTCATAAAAAGCTAGTTTCCTGTTTCAATATTTCGCAATCTTCTCGTTTGATGATGTAATTTTACTGATGTAATTTTGTCCCCCCCCCCTCTTCTGCTCTTTTGCAGATATGTTTTTTTTATATATAAATAATTATAATAATATTGTATTAAATTTTCTTGTTCATGCATATTTTTGTATCATTTCCTGTCTATCTCAGTGAACCATTTTGTAGCTCTAAGCCCTCTGTTGGATGTGAGTTCGATCCTCCCGAATAAATTAATAGCTAGGGATTCTTCAACAATGTTTTATAGCGTAGCATTACATTTCTGCTTCCTTTTAACGTCCGTAAATACTGGAGCACATACAAATCGTATTAGATAAATTATAAAACTAAAATTATAGATTAAAAAAAAAGAAAGAAACCAAATTGTTAAACACAAACAACGCCAAGAAAGAGAAGACAGTAAGTAAAAATTGTAGCTTTGTATATATTTAAAATATTCCCATATTTTTACTTTTTTACTTGATAGAATTCAACCAAGATAGAACCCTTTTGCATTTTTGAGAATTTTTAGCGCGTTTTTCACGTAGTGGAACAAAAGCGCTATTAGGACGCAAATTTCGTCTTCGTCTTCGCTCCATATTTTTCGTACCTTTTTCTCAGCCAATAAGCAACCAATTGACCTCGGGTTTTCGGCATTTGGTCGCATTTGTGCCCTAAATGGGCCAAATCATATTTAAATTTAAAAAATTTTAATTTTTTTTTAATTTTTTAATTTTTTTTAGTACAGTACACTACTTTCTGTTAGTAAAAAGTTCATTAGTTGCATTATTGTAAAATACAACATGTGAAAAACGCGCTAAAATTACTTGGCCATGCCAATGATTGATATCTTGTTTATTTTATGTACACGTTATCTTACTTTTTGATAGCTGTAGAGTATCATTGAAAAACAATCAACTGATATACAACAGTTCTTCGAACATTGTACATTCTTAATATCTTAAATATACGCCAATATAAAACAAAAAGTGAGAAGACTACAAAAACTGTTAATGTACATTGTGTACGTTATGGAACAGTACGTAACGTACATTAATTTTTACGAAAAAAAATTCATGTCAAGATCTGCACAATATTATTTATTTTTTTAAAAAAAAAGAGTTAAATAACAGTTTTTAAAAAATGATACTATCTCTTGTAAGGTATGCATACGATGTAACTTTTCAAACATACAAAGATAAAAAATATTCTTACATAAGTATTACTGCATAAATTTTCATTAAATTTGTAATTTTTTAAAAGCTTTTATTTAACTTACAATGTATGTATGTATGTATGTATGTAATTTGTTCGGGTGGAATCTTGCTACTCAATTTTGAAGCTGATATCTTCCTCCCATTGAGCTGAAATTTTGTATACACGTTTAGTTTGGATGACAATGCATGTTTTGACCATTTATATTCCGATATTGCAATTAATTAAAAAGATATTAATTAAAAACGTTAAACTAGTTTTGGGCGCCAACTTGGATATATCTGCATTGTTGTAATAATTTTATTGTTACAACAATGACAAAAGTTGGCGTCTAAAATCGGTTTTCAGCCAAACTGGAATTTCATAACGTTGCGCTATTGACTGTATTAATTAACTTTGTCTAAAAAATAATTACATTTCTACAATGTAAAAATAATCTAATTTCTACAACATATGCAATTTTTTTTACAAATTTCTATCTATTTTCTTGGATTTAAATTCAAAACAAAAAAATAGAGCTATTTTTCAAGTAGATTGGTACATTGTATACCTTTCTCAGCGCTGCCAAGTTAAACTGAGATGGAGTATTATAGAAATTCTAAATTTAACCCCTTAACTGGTTTGCCCGTACACCTTACGGGCTACTGAAAGTTAGCCACAACCGGTTTGCCCGTGCGCTGTACAGGCACCGAAATTTTTTCTTTCTATATTTTATTTGCACAGACATTTTTATTCCTATAATAAGGTTATTAGTATAGTGTGTCTTTAGGGGATGCAGAGAGAGAGTTTGTCCATGGTACTGAACTACTCTTCATTCAGAATTTTGGTAGTGGTGAAGGTGAGAATTTTTCACTGAAGGCAAGAATATATATTCTTGAAAATATTGGATAAAGAATAGGGATTTACAAGGCAATGTACAATGTGTTGCCTAAGAAAAATGAAAATGAATAGATAATCCAAAGAAGTCGATATTATCTCTATCCCCATTGGAATATAAGACTTAGTGTTACATTATTCTTCATGTTGTGTGTGCATATAAATATGCACACACACAAATGAAATCCTATCAATCGTATGAAAAAGAGGTATGAACATGAAATTTTTTTGTAAGTGGAAGAAAACATATTTTAAGATGTATGTGAAATATTTTTCATAGTACGCAGAATGTACTTATTAAAAGCAAACATTTAAGGGTTTTTGTGTTCAAAAATTATAAAATAAAAAAAGGTAAGTAAAATTTTAAACCGGAGATTAAAATAAAAGCTTCCATTTTCGGGCGTTCTGTTAATAATTATGCTTAGTTACATGCAGTTAAAAAATGGGCTTTTTTGGGAAAATTTTGGTCAAAAAAATTGACCGCTTAAGAGGTTAATCTATGAAGCTCAGACAAAAATAATTATAGAATCGGAAAGATCATTTATTTCGTCCCGATACGGTATAATGTTTTTTACAAAATAATATTTGTATTTCTTACGATTTTTTTTAAATAAGTCAAAATCGATGCCTTTTTATGAAAATAATGTCTAAATCGACGCGCATGAATTTTTTTTGTTTAAATGAATCGACATTCCGTACTAAGACAGCTCATGATTTGCTCTTTTAGAATCAATCATTTAAAAAATAAAATGTCGAAAATTTTTTTTTACGATTTTTCAAAAAATACTCAACATTTTAATATTTAATAACTTCGCCATTTATGAAGAAAATCTCATAAAACTTTTTTTCGTGTGTAGAATAATATTACCCAAGATCTGTACGAAGATTGAAAGAATTACTTAAAATTTACGGATTTAAGAAAAAATTGTTTTTTTCATCTAGTACCCTTTTTGCGAGAATTCATTTAGCTCGACTGTTCGAAAATAACCTAGCAACAATGATGCGTTGAATGAGATGAACAGACTAAGAAACCTGTCCAGTGATAACTAAAAAGTAAAAAATAAATTAAAAGTAAAAAAACTTTTTTAAAATCAAGCTTTTATTTAAACGCGCTAAAAAGAATAAAATAAATTTTTCTTTAAATTTTTTTTACTATCAACTTATAACGTCATTACACAATTTATATGATATAAAAGCTTGTCGCAAGATTAAAGCACTCTTATTTACTTAGTTTGAAAATTTTAAGAAATTGAAATCAATCAGATCAAGTTATTTAATTTACTTGTTTATCTGCAGAGGTAAATCTCGCGACAAGCTTTTATATCATATAAATTGTGTAATGACGTTATAAGTTGATAGTAAAAAAATTTTAAAGAAAAATTTATTTTATTCTTTTTAGCGCGTTTAAATAAAAGCTTGATTTTAAAAAAGTTTTTTTACTTTTAATTTATTTTTTACTTTTTAGTTATCACTGGACAGGTTTCTTAGTCTGTTCATCTCATTCAACGCATCATTGTTGCTGGGTGTTAGCCGGTTATTTTCGAAAAGTCGAGCTAAATGAATTCTCGCAAAAAGGGTACTAGACGAAAAACACAATTTTTTCTTAAATCCGTAAATTTTAAGCAATTCTTTCAATCTTCGTACAGATCTTGGGTAATATTATCCTACACACGAAAAAAAGTTTTATGAGATTTTCTTCATAAATGGCAAAGTTATTAAATATTAAAATGTTGAATATTTTTTGAAAAATCGTAAAAAAAATTTTTGATATTTTATTTTTTAAATGACTGATTCTAAGAGAGCAAATCATGAGCTGTTTTATTATGGAATGTCGATTCATTTAAAAAAAAAATCATGCGCGTCGATTTAGACATTATTTTCATAAAAACGCATCGATTTTGACTTATTTAAAAAAAATCGTAAGAAATACAAATATTATTATTTTGTAAAAAACATTATACCGTATCGGGACGAAATAAATGATCTTTCCGATTCTATAATTATTTTTTGTCTGAGCTTCATAGATTAACCTCTTAAGCGGTCAATTTTTTTGACCAAAATTTTCCCAAAAAAAGCCCGTTTTTTAACTGCATGTAACTAAGCATAATAATTAACAGAACGCGCAAAAATGGAAGATTTTTATTTTAATCTCCGGTTTAAAATTTTACTCACCTTTTTTTATTTTATAATTTTTGAACACAAAAACCCTTAAATGTTTGCTTTTAATAAGTACATTCTGCGTACTATGAAGAATATTTCACATATATCTTAAAATATATTTTCTTCCTATTTACCAAAAAAATTTCATGTTCATACCTCTTTTTCATACGATTGATAGGATTTCATGTGTGTGTATATAATGTGTATGTTCATATTTATATGCACACACAATATGAAGAATAGTGTAACACTAAGTCTTATATTCCAATGGGGATAGAGATAATATCGACTTCTTTGGATTATCTATCCATTTTCATTTTCTTAGGCAACACATTGTACATTGCCTTGTAAATCCCTGTTCTTTATCCAATATTTTCAAGAATATATATTCTTGCCTTCAGTGAAAAATTCTCACCTTCACCACTACCAAAATTCTGAATGAAGAGTAGTTCAGTACCATGGACATACTCTCTCTCTGCATCTCCTAAAGACACACTATACTAATAACCTTATTATAGGAATAAAAATGTCTGTGCAAATAAAATATAGAAAGAAAAAATTTCGGTGCCTGTACAGCGCACGGGCAAACCGGTTGTGGTTAACTTTCAGTAGCCCGTAAGATGTACGGGCAAACTAGTTAAGGGGTTAAAGTTAGAATTTCTATAATACTCCATCTCAGTTTAACTTGGCAGCGTTGAGAAAGGTATACAATGTACCAATCTACTTGAAAAATAGCTGTACTTTTTTTGTTTTGAATTTAAATCCAAGAAAATAGATAGAAATTTGTAAAAAAATTGCATATTTTGTAGAAATTAGATTATTTTTACATTGTAGAAATGTAATTATTTTTTAGACAAAGTTAATTAATACAGTCAATAGCTCAACGTTATGAAATTCCAGTTTGGCTTAAAACCGATTTTCGACGCCAACTTTTGTCATTGTTGTAACAATAAAATTATTACAACAATGCAGATATATCCAAGTTGGCGCCCAAAACTAGTTTAACGTTTTTAATTAATATCTTTTTAATTAATTACAATATCGGAATATAAATGGTCAAAACATGCATTGTCATCCAAACTAAACGTGTATACAAAATTTCAGCTCCATGGGAGGAAGATATCAGCTTCACAATTGAGTTGCAAGATTCCACCCGAACAAATTACATACATACATACATACATACATACATACATACATTGTAAGTTAAATAAAAGCTTTTAAAATAAATTAAAAGTAAAAAAACTTTTTTTAAAAACAAGCTTTTATTTAAACGCGCTAAAAAGAATAAAATAAATTTTTCTTTAAAATTTTTTTACTATCAACTTATAACGTCATTACACAATTTATATGATATAAAAGCTTGTCGCGAGATTTACCTCTGCAGATAAACAAGTAAATTAAATAACTTGATCTGATTGATTTCAATTTCTTAAAATTTTCAAACTAAGTAAATAAGAGTGCTTTAAACTCGCGACAAGCTTTTATATCATATAAATTGTGTAATGACGTTATAAGTTGATAGTAAAAAAATTTTAAAGAAAAATTTATTTTATTCTTTTTAGCGCGTTTAAATAAAAGCTTGTTTTAAAAAAGCTTTTTTACTTTCAATTTATTTTGCATAAACCTACAAACATTGCCAAACAATCCAACCAAATGACTAAGAAATTGTAAAATTTAAATTTTAGATATTCCTCTAACAATCAAACTGAAGGGAATTTTAATAAATTGCAATCAGAAAAATTTTTTAAAAAAATATTTACAGTTAAATCAGGTTGTTTTGTAATTATTAAAAATTTCTATGAAAACATTAATTTACAGGCTGAAAATTTGCAATTTTATAGAAGAGAGTAACCGAGTACTGAAACACAATATATATTTTGCACAGTTTAAATTATATGAGTATTTGTATTGAGTTATGAAATAAAAAACAGTACGCGTCAGCACCATAGATTAGAACAGAGGATCTCAAACTTGTCATGTTTTTCGATCTGGGCCCTTGCTTACTTAATATTGAATTTTGCAAATTCATGAACTTCAAATGTGTTTTGGACAGTTGGTATACTGTTGTAGCTCGCTGCTATTTTAAAAACACATTTACTTTTCCATCTGTAGTGAAGTGTTGTGTGAAAAACTAAAAAATACATGTTAATTTTAAACACAATTTCCAAATAATTAAAAAAAATACTAATAATTATAGCTTTTTCATTAAATGTTTATAATTATTATGTTCCTGAGATGTTTTCAATATTTCAATTGCTTATAACAAATGCTTTTTAGTAATTTGTATCAATATTGGTTTAATTTACTTAAATATTTTGAATCAGCAGAAAAAAGAAAAAAATTCACACTAAATTCTGAAAAATAAATTTTCTGAAAAAAAATATATTGTTTCTAAATTTTCAGTTAAATTAGCTTCTTTACCTGAATCTTTATTTAGTAGCAAATGACATAAATGGGCTTTCGACTTTCAAAGAATATATTGAGAGAAAATCATATGATGCATTTTGTAAATGAAATGAAAATTAAATTTTTTTTATTTAGTGCAATAAATATTTTTTTAGAAACATGTTCTCAAAAAAAGAAAAACAATCTGGAGCACAAAATAGAACAAGATATCAATCATTGGCATGGCCAAGTAATTTTAGCGCGTTTTTCACATGTTGTATATACTTGTTTTCTAAACTTTTTTTGTGAAGATTTCCTCATTTTTGTGAAGATTTCCTCCAAAATGCAGGTAGATTTTTTAGCGCGTTTTTTTTAAAAAAACTTTTTGCAAACAATAGATTTACTAGGTAAAATTTTTGAGAAAATTTTGTTATAAACTAGCGAAATTCAGGAAAATTTGTAGGAAAATTCGGGAAAACTATGGGAAAATTTAAATATGATTCGGCTGATCTAGGGTACAAATGCGACCAAATGCCGAAAACCCGAGGTCAATTGGTTGCTTATTGGCTGAGAAAAAGGTACGACAAAATATGGAACGAAGACGAAATTTGCGTCCTAATAGCGCTTTTGTTCTCACTACGTGAAACCGCGCTATAAAGGAAATTGCAACGAGAGAAAGCTAATCAGAAATTGGCGGGATCTCTAAATAAATATCTCAGAAACACAACAGGATTAGACGGACAAGCAATTGAACCAGGACCATCAACATCAACATCTGGTTTGGAGTTTTATAATGAAAATTTATCTCAAAATGTAAATTCACCAGAATATGATCAAGAAGAAACCACCATAGTACCAATTGAAAACTTAGATGTTGAAGTAGAAAATTCACCCGGTAATAACATATCTCCAAACGAAGATTTTGACTTTGAGTTAAACGATCCAGCTACCTGGCCTGATACAATTTCTACAAAAATGAAAGATTATTTAATTGAAAATGACCCTTCCCGCTTGATAGCCAAACATTTTCCAAGAGATAATTCTGGAAGAAAGTTTTCAGAATCGTTCTATTATAGAACATTACCGAATGGAAAAAAAGTATTTAGAAACTACTTAGTATATATTCAAATTCCCGAAATGAAGTTTTTTTGCTCTCTCTCTCTCTTCCCATGTAAACTATTCAGTGAGAAGCATTCACAGCTTATTAAGAATGGATGTAATGATTGGGCACATTTAACCTACATTTTGAAAACACATGAAGCAGTGCACCTCACCTTAGACATAGTTCAAAATGCAGTGAACTCAAAATGTCTTTGCATAATTTATGTACCATTGATGCAGCTCAACAAAGACTTTATGATGCAGAAAAGGTCTACAATCGGTTATTGAACAGCTTATTTATTTAATTCAATATTTAAACGGGCAATGCCTTGCTTTTAGAGGTTCTTAGAAAGAGTTGTATCATAGTGATAATGGAAATTTTTTGAAGTTGGGTTGAAACCATACCAAAATTTGATCCAATTATCGCTGAACATTTCCACAAAATTCAAACATCTCAAAAAAGAACATTGCTCATTACTTAGAGGATCAAATTCAGAATGAAATTATAAGCATTATTTCAGAAGGAATTAAAAAGCATTTATTACATATGATTAAAGCGTCAAAATATTACTCATTAATTCTGGATACTACACCTGATATAAGTCATACCAAACAGTTGACTGTTGTAATTCGATTTGTTTATAAGAACGAGGAAACCAATAAAGCCCAAATTGAAGAAATTTCTTTAGGATTTCAATCTATCGACGACACTACTAGACAGACTGTTTGAATTCATAAACAGACATTTAAAATCATTAGAACTAAATTTATCAGATTTACGAAGCCAATCTTACAATAATGGTGCTAATTGAGAAGAAAATATTAAGGATTGCAACAAAAAATTATTAAAAATAATGCGAGGCACTCAATATCTCCTGCTCTGCTCATTCTCTTAGTTGTAAATGATGCAGCTAAAATTTCCTTCGAAACAGTTAATTTCTTCGGAGTAGTGCAAGAGCTTTACAACTACTTTTCTTCATCCGTTAAACGTTGGTCTATTTTGCAACAGTATGTTGAAAACCTAACTTTAAAGCCACTCTCCAACATCAGATGGGAAAGTAGAATTCAAGCTTTAAGACCGTTGAAAAATGATTTGAAGGGAATTTTGAAAGCGTTAATAAATATTCAAGAAGATCAAACAAGAGACATGGAATCAAGAACCCAAACAAAAAATTTGATTCAGAAGGTTTCCTCGTTTAAATTCATTTGTTCCATTAACATCCGGCACGATATTTTAAATTTAAAAATAGTAAATCAAATAATGCAAAATTCTAAATGTGATTTACAAATCGTGGCTGACAATTTACAAAATCTTATATCAGAACTAAATAATCGTAGATCATATGAAGCGTATGAACATGCAATTGCCAATGCAAGTATCGTTGCTGATGATTTAGGGGTGGATACTGATTTTCCACAAAGTCGAAACACAAGTTTAAAAAGAAACTATTTCAAGATGAACTAACCGACGAACCAATCAACAATCCAAGACAAAAGTTTAAGGTTGAATTTTACAATATAATATTAGACACTGCTATTTCTTCAGTTTCAGAAAGATTCAGTCATTTAAAAGAACATTACAATTACTTCAAGGTAATTGTACTTTTAATTGACTGAATTAAATTAACTGATTAAATTGACTGAATGATTAATTGTTCTTCTTAAAGTTCTTCAAGGTACACTATATACCTAATTTAAAAAACTGGAGTGACAATGATATTTTAAAACATTGTGAAGAATTAGAACGAAAATTAACGGATATTAAAAATATTAATGAAATGGTCATATATGGATTAAATTTGTTTGAAGAAATAAAATCTTTGCGATGTTTTACCAAAGAGGATATGTCACCTATTGATGTTTTAAATTATATTTATGGAAACAATGTTATCGAGAGAGATATATATATACATTTCCAAATATTGCAATAGCTTTACGGATTTCTTTAACTCTGCCAGTTTTGGTGGCTATTGGAGAACGAAGTTTTTCAAAACTTAAAATTATAAAAAAACTACATGCGATCTACTGTGGCGCAGGAGAGATTATCGGACTTGTCAATTATATCCATAGAGAGCGAAATTTTGGATAAATTAACTATAAAGGAATTGGTGCTAGCATTTGTTGCTGCCAAAGCTAGGAAAATCAATATATATATATATTTGTATATATTTTCTAATTTTTATATTTTACTTAAAAAATTTTGTATCATTTTTGCTTTGCTTTGTTTTTAAAATTTATGAAATAATAATTTTAAAAAAAGCAATAAGACAAACGTGTTTTAATATTATAATTTTAAAGCTTTTCAGTTCGAAAGTCAAATTTCGAATGCTATAAAAGAGTATTTCGCATATAATTTGTAGCACTTTATAAGAGTGCAACAGAACCCCATTAAGGGGCGCCAAATTTCAACTTGAACAAGGGCGCCTAATGCCCACGCGGCGGCCCTGATCTTTGTATATTTCTCCTTCTTAGAGTCGGCTTGAATTTAATTTGCTGTGTAAAATGTTCTTATATCTATAAGTATAAAATAATATTTTCTACCTAGGAATTGTACTTTTAAAAATGCTTTTCTTTGGGTGTATGCAGACTGACTATCGATATATTTCCAGTAACTTTTAAAGCTGAACAGTACGACGTTAATATCCACTCACTCACCCAGTAACTTTTAAACATCTTATCCGGTCAGATGTTTCCAATGCAGGCAATTCAATGTCCAACAATGTAGTTTTAACTGCGAATGTGCTCTGATTTCAGTACTGAACTTGCACATCAAATTAAGAAATATTTTAAATAGAATTATATTCCTCTAAAAATTAGTCTGATGTAAGTCAAGGATTTTAGTACTCAAATTCGTTCGACAGCAATTTTTTGAAAACATATAAATTACTCATATTATTTAATACATGAAAAAAAACTATAATAAATAGTGGAAAAATTGGGGGGATTGGGGGGAAATAAAAATAGTAAAAAATGGTAAATATATATATATATATATATATATATATATTTCGAAAAAATAGAAGTCCTCAGATAATTTAAAATAAAAAAAATAAGAAGCAAATTTTTAAAAAAAATTCTCGCAGTAGAAAGAAAGCTTTTATAAATTTTATTTATTTATGGACTCCTGTTAAAAGGCAAACTAGAAGTCTTAATGTATCCAAATGATTGGCAAAGAGGCCAAAAAACGAAATAACACTTTCATTAAAACTTCAGGTTTTTATTTTGAAAATAACAAATAATATTTTCTAGTAATGCTATTGATTTAAAATCTAGTTCAGACCCATTCTTGAGCAATTTTTGAATAATTATATAGATATTCACAAAACTTCATACACATGGTTTTGAATTATACCATTTCTAAAGTTATATTTATTACTAAAATCCCTTGTTGTACAAAATTTATTGAAATTTAAAATTTACCTTTATTAAATACAAATATTGCCTAGCATTTATTACTCCTAATTCATTTCCTTCTAATCACAGACGAGAACTTAAAGGCAAATTAAGGATGCTTAAAATTGCAAATTCATTAACAAAATTATTATGAACAAATTTCGAAATTCAATTTTTTCCCCAACGTATTCGGGTATCTAGTGCAAAAATCATCTCAACGCACGATTAAAGTTCTATTCCTGGATTTGTCATACGAAATATCGGGGCTGTGAATTGTCCACTGGGCGTGGTTTAGAAAAATGAAATATTGAGGTTCCCATGTCGCTCTCATCACTTGAGCGGACTCAATATTACGATGTCTTTTGCAAATAGCTTGCGTGTTGTTATACATTGTGCTAATTTAAGACCAAAGAAATTAGGTGTATATATTTATTAATGATTTGGGGCATTTCTTAAGAACATATTAACCTTTGAATCATATTCAATGTTTTTTTTTTACTATGATCTACAACCTTGTAAATGGTTTTAAGCGATTTGATGTTTTGAATGGAATAAGATAACGTACAGCTGATATTGCATGGATCATCTCTTCTCAATACTTTTACGTTTCAAACATTAACATTAAAATTGTAAAGGGGTTTTAGGATTATCCTCACGAATAATTAAACAAAAATATCATTCGCCGAATTAAATTACATAAAATTTTACTTTCCTTTCTTACTCAAAGTACGTTTCCACACAATACTGTTTTTTCTTATTAAAACATCCTTCTGAAATGGTTAGTACATATATATGTATTTGAATTTTACAACCATAGCCAAGAGCCTGTACCGTGGGTCTTCAGCGGTACCAGGCTCGAACTCATGACACGCCACCACGAGACCGTTACCTTGACAACTAAGCTACGACGGCCCAGAACTTTGTCTCTTGACGATGGCCGGCGTTGTCGAGTCGTGGGTCCGAGTCCTGTAGCCACTGTCGGTAGCTGAAGAGTGCGCATTACAATATCATCCAGAAATTTCTGAAATTTCTTCTTTAATGTTTCATTTTTCACTTAAGAAAAATTAAGTTAATATCAATTTTACACGGGGAATAAAATATGGAACGTTTTTCCTGCTAGGAAACGGGCATGTTCAAAGAGAAATATTAATAATCGCACTTGAATACGAAGAAAAACTTCTCTCCATTGTGCCTATGGTGTGGCTCACTCCATTTGCTTTTTAGGAGTGTAATCGTTAGTCTTTTGCTTTAAGGTATCCGAACACGTTCGGAGTACTTTTTAACAAAATAGCACACTAAAACATTGTAAATGTTCTTTAATGACTCAATACCAATAAATATTGCTATATTTAACTATCAAAATTTAAAATAAATTACCTGAATTTTACAAAAATCACAATTATAAGTGAAATTTTAGCAATATTTTTGAAAAACTTCAAAGCAGTTAGAGAAAAAAGTAATAAACATATATTAGTAAAAGTATTACGAAAACAAATTAGATGTATTTATCTAGAAAATGTGCTGAAGTGTTAATTTTTTTATTAAAATTTGAAAATTTTAGAGCTGATTGAGTAAACTTTATAAGAAATGTTACATTTTTTTATGAGATTATTATTTAAATAACAAGCCATAACTCAAAAAGTATTCATACAATAAGAAATATTTTAGTACATTCACTAGAAAATAACTTAAATATCAGGTTTAAAAAGTTTTATAGAAATACATTCGTAATATTTTGAGTTATCCGACTCGCCATGATAGATTTTGAGCAATTTAAATGCCCACTTCTGGTAGATCAAAAACCCACACTTCCGGTCTTTCTAACTTTATAAAATCGATTGTAACTTGGCCTCAAAATAAAGTATGTTTCGTAAAGTCAAAAGATAGCTCTATTCAATAAAATAAAAAACAAAAATATCTGTCCTGACTGAATTTGGTCATTTTCAACTTGTTTGAATACCTTAAATAAAATACATTAGGATTTTGAAGGGAGAGGTTTACACGTCTCACACTCTATCTGAATAGTCGTAAATTTTTTCATAATACAAATTGTCTGGGAATATTTCTTCTTAACCCTTGCTGCATCTAAAGATGCAAGGCTTCTATTTGGATTGCTCGAATTTCGCCAATACCTTGATTTGTACTATAACGAGCTGGTTAAAGTAAGCCAAGTATTTTGATTTAAATTCTTCAAAATGTAGAAGGAATTTTGTACTAGTGATAATGATGAATGATTTCATGAAGTTGGTGACACATTAAAGATAGATGATGATGAATTCATCTACAAATTTGATGCAGTGTTTCAAGTTAAGTGAAATGCTATTATTTTCATGAAAATGGATCACAAAGAGATTGAGAAATTTCAGAATTATAAGAAAAATTAAGCAATATTACGGGGATCCCGTATTAAGTTAATTAATAAAGTAAATAACTGTATCGTTAAAAGTGAAATATATAAACAAAACCCCTATATATAAAGTGAGAAGATTATGAGACGAAAATAGGGAAAAAGGATAACGAAAAAGTTTTTTTATGGTAACAACTGGTAACAGCCGCATTTCAATAAGATTGTAAAAAAAGAATTTTTTTTATTAATATTAAAATTTTTTGTTATTTTTTCAATATTTAAAATATTTCAATAAGTCTTCGCACGCCACTTTTGCAACTGCGTCGTGCCACACTGTGGCACGCGTGCCGCGAGTTGGCCACCCATGGTTTAGGCGACTGCCAGATTTTGAGTTTGGGTGGCATAGTCGCCTTTTTCTTTGATTACCTAGCCAAGTTCTCTTTTAGTGGAGGGTCGTAGGAGGTTTAGATTTACCTTTATCTGTGGGTGAAGATGCAGAGTGTGTGAAGGTTCTTTCGGAATATCAAGTGACTCGTGCTGGAGGTTGATATCTTTTCTGATTTCCTAGTTTTGTTGCAGGGTTGAGGATCTTTTGAGCCTAGATTTATCGCTCCATGCTTTGAAAGTTCTGCTGGAAATATGGTTATCTGGTTGGCTTCGTATTTGTTATTTGTGAATTAAATTCTAGATAATTTTCTTTCGCTTTCTAATGGGGTGAGGCCACATTCCTTTTCAGCTTTGATGTTGTTTGTAGATGAGACAGCTTTGGTGGTGATTTTCGAGGCCCTGTACAGGATCGAGTCAATCTTTTCCTTTGTCGTGGGCTTGGTTGGCGCCCAAATGGGTGCAGCGTACTCAAAAATGAGTCTAACTATGGAAGTATATATATTTAGAAGCATTTTTGAATTTGAACCCCCAAAAGCACCGCAAAGTTTCTTAAGGATGTTAAGCTTTTTTAGTGCCTTATTTGAAATATGATCGAGGTGTTGCGAGAATCTCAGCTCAGCGTCAAGAGCGAGACCAAGGTATCTTGGGTTAGAAGTTTGATTTATTTCCGAAACGGAAACCTGGATGTTAGGATGGAAGGAACTTGGATTTTTTCCGTCAGTTGAGAAGATTCAAAAGAGTTGGTTTAATCTGTATTAATAATGAGCTTAAGCTGTTTTGATCACGTTTCAATGCTGTGCATGCAGGGCTGCATTTAGGGCTGTTTGTGAAGCTTCTATGTTTGTGTGCGTGTGCACTGCAATGTTATCGGTGTAACAGGTCACTTTGACATCTTTATTTAAATCGTGGTCAATCGTATTCATGCAAAGAAGTAAAAGGAGTGGGCTAAGCACAGAACCCTGGGGAACTCCTGCCTTCGTTTAGTGAGTGCTTGAGAAAGAGCCATTTACTTTTACGAAGGAAATCGTTCATCTAGATCAGAGCGTTTGATGATACGCCTGGTGCATGAATGATGTTGATCAGTTTATGTTTTCATACTTTGTCGAAAGCAGCGGAGAGATCTAGGATACCATATTTGTTTTCTTATGCGACTTTTCTTGAAAACCGTCGATCACGGACTGACAATGATAAAAGAGCTGGTCGACGGCACTGTGCTTGGCTCTGTAGGCTGTTTGGTAAAAATGCAAGACATTGTTCTTTATAATCCATTGCATTAATCTTGTGTGTATAATGCGCTCCATGAGTTTGCAGAGGATGCAGGTTAGTGAAATGGGTCGATTATGTTTGCAGTTGGTAGCAGCTTTTCCTGGTTTGAGGATGGGAATAATGACAGAGTTTTTCCAAATCTTGGGAAGCTTGCCTGAGCGCCATAAAGTGTTGAAAATGTTTAGCAGATACCTCTTAGCATTTCCCCCAAAGTGTGTTATCATTTGGAGATCAGGTCCAAGGAATTTTTTTGGATCGAGGCATTCGATCGCAGACTCGAGTTCCGCAACAGTAAAGTCCGATGGGAAAAGGCTATTGTCCGTATTCATTCTGTTACCTTTAATGATTGATTTATACTTATTGTAGACTGTCCTGTCTTCTGCCGTGTATTTTAGTTTACTTGAGTTTTCCTAATGCTTTGCAAGCAGGTTTGCTGTTTCATTGTTTACTCTAGCATTTGAACCATTGATGGAGATGACATTTGATTGCGGACTGCCCTGTGTTTTGTGCTGTTGGTGCAGCAATTATTAATGGATATTTATTATTAATTTTAATGTGTACTATGCAATTCTTTTTTATACAAAGTAAAAAATAGTTTAAAATATAACTGTATAATACAATTTTAATTATATATAATAATTATTACATTATTTTATTTATTTTTTATAATTAGTATTTATTATTATTATATACTTTTTTATTTTTATTTATAACTGTAGTTTTTATGAGTATTATTATATATATAAAAATAATTGTTAAATTATCTATGAATATTATTATATAATAATTACAATTAAACTATATATATATATATATATATATATATGATTATTATTATATATTACATAATATAATTATATATTAGTATATCTAATTTTTATTATATTCCATTGTTATTAATTATTGATTGATATGGGTTATTTTCAATTTCTTCCTGTACACTGGTGTCCAAAAGTTAAGCATAATTGATAATTATGTGAATAAAGAAGGAACCCTAAATCAGAATGGCGGGAAACGGGATATGCGAGTGTAAAATGGTTATAAAATAAGGAAGCAAATCAAAAGAATGATAATAATTATTTTTATTATCCAAAGTAGCAGTTTGAAAGAAAACTGAGCATAGCAAGGATTCACACTTTAAAGAAAAAGTGAAAGAAAAGATTAAATAAAATACTGATGCTGCAGTTTAATAAGGCGTGTGGTCACCTCTGACAGCTAGGCACCCTGGACAGCTATTTACCATACTTGCTATGAGATGATGAATGAGTTGTGGGCTCAAACGGTTACAAGCTTCTTGGAGAGCTCTCTTCAGTTCTGTAACGGAGCTTGGTGGGTGCGAAAGGGTGATATTTGTCTCCTGAGCATATCCCATACATACTCGATAGGATTTAAATCAGGGGAGTTCACAGGCCACGACATGCGCTGGATGTTTTCCGTTTCAAGGAAGTCATCAATCAGCACCGCTCGGGGACATGGAGCATTATCATCCATGAATATGAAGTCAGGACCAACAGCACCTCGAAACAAGCGAACATAAGGCTCAAGAACTTCGTCTCTGTATCTTTGAGCAGTCACAGACCCCGTGTCAAAGAAATGGAGGTCTGTGCGGCTGTCCATCATGATGCCTGCCCATACCATTACTCCCCTTGATGGAAAATGATGTCTTTCCGTTATGTTTCTTTGTTCAAATCGTGTTCCACGTTCTTTCCATATCGTTACCCGCCGAGAATCACTACTCAGACTAAACCGGGACTCGTCACTGAACATCCCATTGGCCCACTCTCCCACACTCCAGTTCAAACAAGCGCTGTTTATGCACAGACGTGAGATGAATGCAAACTTCTGGTCTTCTGGCATACGGTCCAGCATGATTGAGTCTCCTGTAAACAGTTTCTCTCGAAATTCGTATTCCTGAGGCGACTGTGAGTGCCAAACCCAGTGCTCTGGCAGTACTGCCCCTCTGACGTCGCGCACTTATTACCAGATATCGGTCTTGGCGGGGGGTTGTGACTCTTGGTCGACCTGATACTGGTTGTTGGGTAACATCTCCCGTTCTTTGAAACCTCTGCCACAGTCTTGAGATCACAGACTGGTCCACATTCAGAGTTCAAGACACTTCGGTTTGTGATCGTGAGGATTCCAGCATTCCAACGATTCTTCCTTTCGTAAACATGTCCACTTGGCGTCTTTGTGCCATCATTCACCTTGTTTGATGGTTAACAATGTTCCTTCGCACAGCAGTTGCACGAAACTTGTCTGAACTACCTATGCTTCGTGAATCGGTTTCTCCGCGTTCCGACATGCGCCGGTGTTTCACGCAGGACGTAGTCGACTGAAAGGTTTTGCACAAACCCAATGTTTCTTCTTTACCCAATTAATATCCCCAAGAAATTTGGAATAATTTTACGATTATTTACTCCATGTTTTTCGCATTTTACGATTTATGCTTAACTTTTGGACACCAGTGTATTTCAATCCATTGCAATATATTTCAAAACAGTTCTGTAAAATTATTTTCCTGACGATTTGTTACCACTAAGACGCCATCTTGGACTCCATATCATTCAACAGCAAGAGCTGCTTGGCGCGTACCACTCGTATATCAAATTAGTTCATTTTTGACTTATTAGACCTAATTCAGAAAGAGAATATAGCGCGTGAGCTTAGTTTCTATGATCTTGTTTTCTGTTCTGGAGAGTCGGTTCCCCCTAAAAATTCCTGTTGGAGAGATTTGCGGAAGAGAAAAAGCGTCCTGAGAAAGAATACATTTTCAGCAATTTTTCCCATACTTCCTCTGAGTGTCAAGAGAATCGTAAGGTAGAAATTTTCTTTGCATAGGCTCAAAACATAAATCAATTACTGTAAACGAAATTATACTGTAGAATTTGCAAGGGAAAGCACAATTAAAATATATGTTTTCAGTCTAATAGAATAGAATAAAGAAATAGAGAATAAAAGAGTAAAAGCTAATTAAACTCTAATAAAAATAATGCCAATGAAGAAATTGTAACAGTTGTTTCACTTAATGAAACTAATCGAATTTTTTTTCAAATTATGCAAAAATGAAATCTGAAACAAATGAACTCTGAATTCGAATATTATTTGACACTGGTTCTATGAGAACTTTTTGCGAAAGATCTCAGATAAATTTTTAACTTAAACCTATAAGAAAAGAAAATTTAAAAAGGCCCTATACCAGGCATGATAATAAAAGGTGTCTTGTTACAAACTAGAAACCAACTGTCTAACATCTTTATCCGCTTCAATTATGCAAGTGTACTTACTCTTTATACTTTTAAATTCATACAAACTGAAAATTTTTAGAAGGTAATTTTTTTCATATTTACTGTTTGTTCTAATTTATTCAAGTTATCTTATTAATCCATTAATTTATCATAAGCATTAATCGAGTTCATTATTTTTTCCCTTTTTTTTAACAAAAAAAAATCTGTACTTTTGAAGCGTTTTTGATTAGCTTATCATTTTTTGTGTTTCGAATAAAATGTTACATAATTTATTATTAATTCACATTAACTGAAGGATGCAATTAATAAGTGAACTCCCTTTGAAGAGTTTAGCGAAATCGTTAGTTAATTAAATACATTTTTATTTCGCAGGGAGTGGTTTCCATATGTTTCGTTCTATTTGAGTAGTCGTGTATTTTTTTCAATTAGTAGTAGTATGCCACTGCTTATATATAGGAGAGTGAAATCAAAATGTATATTACTGATTCTGGGACACTTTTTTCTGTCTTTCAAAATAGTTCCGAATTCGAGACGTCGTAAAAAAGCAATCTTCCTTATCTTTCACATAATTCATCTGGAAATTAATTTAATTAATCATATTCCGATTAATTTTATTGAATTTTATGAAAATGTGTTACTTACGACATTATATTAGTTATTTAAAAAGAATGAAACGCAGCATATTATTCGAAATAGTTTCCCGACTACGCATATTATAGAATACAATTACAAATAATTTTAATTCCAATATATTTATCCCATATAGCTTAAATGCATATTCAGTTCAACTGACTTAGTAATGAAGTTCTCATAATGAAAGGGCGGCGTTCTAAGATCCTGATGCTGTACAGAATAGCTATTGCAAGGGAAATCTGTCTTGTTTTAAAGTCCTCGAATTGGCATCTTGTTGAAGTTTGAAGAGGGAGGTGCCAGCTCACTCGTCAACTGATCGTGGTTCAATGTTTCGAGGTCGGTCTCCAACAACTCTGTTTTAAGCCTTCAAGCAACTCATTGTGAAAAACATATACCGTAAAATCAGGCGTGTAACGCGCACTTGGAACACAAAAAATAAGACCAAAATTTATATAAAGGTACGCGTTATACACTGATATAAAAACAATAGCCTTAAAAATAATTTAAAAAAATGAGTATTAAAAAAATTTACTTCTACACATATCGAAACACTGTTTATTTAAAAGAAATAGCATATCTTATGTTATAGAGAGTGGTAGCTCTAAAAGTATGCTTTTTTCAAAGGTCGGGATAATCTTTCGAATCAATTGCTTCAAAACACAAGAGTAGAGTATATTTCAGATGTCTTCGTAGAAAAGGGGTGCGCGGCGAATATATTACGAAATTAAAAAATGGCAGCTTGAAAATGTAGGTGCGCGCTGGATTTTACGGTGCGTGTGTTTCTTCTGTTCCTTAAAAGTTATAGGAAATGACTCGAATCACAGTAAGATAAATTTTGAACGATTTATTTCTAAATTTGTGTTCTAAACATGGAATGAAAACTCACCTAAAGAATTAATTCTAATTTTCGTTTTAGTTAGGTAATGTATTCTAATCTTTAAGTAAGGAGCACACTCAATTATCAGGAGAATAAATCACCTACACTCAAGGCTGTGGAGTGAGTGAGTGAATATTAACGTCGCACTGACTAGCAACACGAGGGCTTTTTGGCGACGGTTCGCATAATTTTGAACCATGGTCAAGTGACGCGGGCGACACCTGAGCTGGCACCCCCTCTCCTAACTACCACACCAACGGGAGGACGTTTGAGCTCTCGACAGATTTAACGTGCATCGCTCCCCTACACGACGGATCTTTTAGTGGTAATGGGATCAAACTTATGACACACTAGCCATGATCCAATGCCTATACCACTTGGCCACCGCGGCCACTCAAGGCTGTGGAATTGGTACGGAAAATGACCGACTCCTGAAATTTTAACTAAACATTTAATGCCTTTCAGAACACTCTTTTTAAGGCGATATGGTACCATCTTCACATTTTTTTATTTTTAATATTTGATATTTGGTTTTAATTGTATTTATAAAGGTTAATATTAAACAACAATTCCATACAGAAAAATTTTAATTTGTAGCAAAATATTTGTAAAGTTTAATCTTGTTAAGCTTTTTTAAACATTTTTTAAATTTTTAAGGCATTTTTAAATATGTCTCTTTATTTTCAAAAAATTATTTCCAAGTACCTCGTAATATACTACATAAAACTGTGCATGGGTTTTTTTCTGCTGCGGCTCTTTAATTTTTTACTAATTTTTTTATAGTTATGTTTCCAAAAATTCTCAAAAAAAACATTAATTTTGATTTTGAAATTTTTTAGAAAAAGTACTAAACATGTAAGAGTTAATTCCATGCACAGTTTTACAAAACATAAATTTCAGAACATGTATAAAAAATTTCAAACCCATAATTCAATTATCAAAAAAGCCTCAGGGTTTTGAATAATATCATATGTACAAAAATTCAACATGGAGAAACATGAGTTTGAAGTTTTCATTCCGTAAATAGCATGATATAATATTCATCGAATATAGTTTGAAACTTTTATAAAATGTTAATTAGCTTATTTAAAACTGCTTACTATAAAAAAATGCACAAATGTGTAGAACAATTAAACAATTATACTGCCGTAATGATTTTATTTAAGAAAACGAATGAAAGATCTATATCTCATAAAACTTTATCTTAATAATACAAAAAAATACACACATTTCAGAGCTAATTCCATGCTCAGAGCTAATGCACAACATGTACAAAAGATGTTTATGTCTTTACTTTTTATTTCCATGATTTTAAAAGCCTTCGCATGTTAAATATTGTACACGAATGAAAGCAAAATCAACTAACAATTTATAGGTAAAATATATCAAAACCTAAGAACTGCATATGTTCATTTGTTTAAATAAATATCTTAAATATTTTAATTATAAAAGTGTTGAATTTCACACACATGGGGTACATATACATCACCAAAAACAAATATATAAAAATGGGAGAGTTTTTCTGTTCTTGCGAATTAGATTTTTAATTATCTAAGTTATCAAAATGAGATTTAGTATTTGCGTTTTGGGAGAAACCGTTTTGAAGTTTTAATTTCACTCATAATAATATCATAAAAATCATGTACAGCTTTTTAATCGTGACCAAATCCATTTGCTCTTCAATAAACAATTCACAAACTACTGAAAAATGCAGTTATCATTTTTGAAGTGATAACTTCTTTTGGTGCATTTTGCTGAAGAACGATGCGCCAGTATGGAAATGTAACGCTCATTCGGCTTTTTTCGTCTTTAGTCGGAAATCGTGTTCGGACTAAATTGTCAAGATTCAATCGACTAAATTCGTGGCTGAGCGACGCCAAGCGGGGAATCACGTGACAACCGTGGCAACATTTGCACGTGTTGTTCATTGCCGTGTTAGAACCAATACATAAGTTGCTGATGTTCTTGTGCATTAATTTTATCTAATTAAAATATATGATATAATTGTATTTTATGCATTATTTGTTAGGAAAAACTCTCAACAACTCTTTGATATAATTTTTGTTTTATTCTAATTTATTTATCTAATTAGGTATTCGTCTGCCTCAAATAGTGTTAGCTGGTATATTTATTTAGGTTGGATCCTAGCAACACTGCTACACAGCTATTAGTTATTTTAATTCTTAATTAATTTAGTAGTTATTAATTGTATGTTTTTGCACAAGAATGACTTACAGTATATAGGATCAATACTTCTTTTAAAAAACTTCAAACTGTTTGACTATCCAATAACAATTGTATCATTCCTTAAAAAGAACTCACACTATTACTATCAAATACAGTGTCAGTGAAGTGTAAATAATATAAAAAAATAGTCTGTTTATAATTTTAAATAATAATTCAAAGTCAAGAGAAAATATTTATTCTGAAGTAAACAATTTGATGATAATTTGTCAGAGGAATGTTTACAAAATTAACTAAATTTTTCTTTTTTTTTTTTTATTTTTTTTTTTATTTTTTCTTTAATAAATTTTTGTATACATGTCAAAATTGACAAAATTATTAATAAATCTTATGAAAAATAATCATTCTTTAAATAAAGTAAAATATCTTAAAATACATCGCAAAAGGCAACAATTTTTAGAAATGATCAAATTTAATTTGATGATTTGTTGTTATCTTGTTTTTTTTTTGAAGTATATGTGTTAAACTTGCAAAAACACGTTTATTTCTTGAAGCCTGTGTATATAGAATATTAGGTAATATGAAAGTTATAGATAAATGTAGATAATTATCTTTTGGTGAAAGTGTATTCTTTTCCATCACCTTCTTCTCCCCCATTTTGTACATAAAATATTAGTGTTTAGATGGTATTTACCCTGTGATGAAAATGAATTTTTTAAAAATTATATTTACATCAAGTTTGCCTACCTACACTTTAAATTCGAATGAATATTTTATTTTACTGTGGAACAGTTACTAGATGAAAATGAAAATTTTATTTTTACAATGTATTGCATATAAATATTTTATATATATGTATGTGCTTTACAATATTATGGAGCATTTAAAGATATTTGAAATGTTTCTAATAAAATAACATTCTCCATCTTTGACTGTCTGATTTACTTAGTAATTATTCTTTAAAAATATTTTGAATTTTTTTTTAGAAATGGTTGTCTAAAGTGATAAAAGAAAATACTATTTCATTTTTTAGTTATAGAAATGATTCATATTAATATATAATTTTCAGGATATATTCATTGTGTCGTGCCCCAGTCCTATCTTGGACTGGGTTTACATTGCCCGGCGCGCCTCTAAGTGTGGAAGGAAACATATCATCACCAACGAAAGCCATAATATCAAATATTTATTGATAACACACAAATAACAAATACAAGTTCAAACTATAAGTAGAAACCCTGGAGTGATTATCTAATACTCAAATCTTATACTCAAATCTAATCTTCAAATCTAATATTCCCGTCTAAATAATCTCAGCTATCAGAATTGACAAGGAGACGAACTCTTACTAACATCAGGTCGGTACTTAATCTAATCCCTTTGATTCCTTTAATGATTAACAATATCAAATACTATCTAATACGTGCTAAGCTCGCTGCAGAGATCCGTAGACGATACTTACATTTAATTTGGCAATTCCTTTTCCTTCTCCCTAACAATTACGAAATCTAGACTTTATACAGTCGAATTCATTAGCATATCACTATCTCGTGTTTTTCCCGAGGAGGCTGTGAAATAGAATAATTGCTGGCGCCAAAGTTACCCAAGAGGATTAATAGAAGATTGACGCGGATAGACCCGTCACAATTGTAATGTGATTATCCATTATTACGAGTTATTTAATTGCATATAAAGTGCATAATCAGGGCTAATAATTGACTAAATGATTATAATGAGTTATTTATACATGTATTAACTGTTTTAATACTTTTCTCTAAGTTGCAGTCACTATAGCAAAAGTGCTCTTTAAGCACATTAAAATTAATAAAGAGTTACCATCAGTCATGCATGTGTACAGAATGCTTAAATGCCCTTGTTACATTAAGCCTCGAACAAGAAATTGCAAAAGATCGTAACTTTTCTGGGGAAAAAACATCATGCACTAAATAAACTTGCGTTTGTAATTTTGCTCATTAGTACAATGTTTTGCAGAACTGAATAATTTTCTATTGGAAATTGCACTTTTATATCTGGGTTACTAAATATAATGCATGGGTATGCGACACTTGGATCACAAATTAATGTTATTAATGCTAGTATGAACTATATTAAAAGAGTTTGCATTACAATTTTTTATGACTAATTGAATACTTTTTTTAATTGTCTTTGTATAAAGTGCCTTTAACATGTTGATCTACTTTTTTAAAATTATTATACAATATTAAGGCAATGTTTCATCAGAAAAGGTGCAATAATTATCGGAAATTCAATTTAATTATCTTTAGTCTTAAATATATTTTTCTCCTTATTGAATTACATATAATTTATAAAAAATAATAGTATGATTTATCTATAAACAGTACATGGCTCCAAAATACAAGTTATAAACTTGTAAAAATTTTTTTAAAAATTTACTTATTTAAGCTATTGTTTATCTCATATTCGATTTATATGAAAGTTTTTGGCATTCATGTTTAACGTTTACTACTCCAGTTCCATTTCTTGCAAACTTAAAACTTATTTGGAGAAATGTACTCTATGTTATTTTGTTATCACTAATATGAATGAAAGAGTATCCCTTTACATATAATTATATTTATACTATAGAAAAATGGAAGATAAAACGACATCAGTAAAAAAAGATACAGAATTCTCTCTGAAATTTAACTTTTGAAAATATATTAATAAATATTAAAATAATTATTACATCAGCAAGTTACCAATATTTATTATAAATAAATTGAGTGCCATTCTAATCAAAATCACAGTTTCTACTACTTACAAGAAAGTTAATTAACTAATTGTAGCATTGTTTTACCAGGACTATCTTATCTCAAAATATCAGTAATTTTGGCTAATTAACCCCTTAACAATAATTTTGAAAATGATTTTCTGTATTTCTCTTCGCGATAAATATAAAATTGATCCAAATACTTTTTTTGGGTCAATATTGGTAAGTAACTCATGCAACAAATTTATAAGCAAGATAATGTCAAAATACACGAGTCTTTTAGACTTTTATATTTATGTAAAAATAAATATAATGATATAAAATAAGTAATCCATAATGATAAATCTTCTGCTTATTGTGCAAATACCAATGTAAATGCATATTTGTCATAAATAGTAAAAAAATTTGTACATCTCTCTGTGTGTGATAGGTTTATACCACATACATATATATAATCAAACTCTGAAAAACAGATGTGCTAATCAATACCACACAAATATATTACAATTTTTATTTTTTTGTAAAGGAACTATGGATTCAAAAATGACTATTTTATTTTGATCATGTAGTTATGAGCAAGACTTTTATTTTCAATATATAGACACAAATTTATTCTATTATACACATTTTAATTTTAAAACTTTAATGCCTTAATTTTTTACCATATTTGTAATTCAATTCTTGATAAATTATGTCTTTTGCCTAAAATAGTGCAGCGAATAAGGACTTTCAAAATGCGGCACAATTTTTTTAAGTGTAATTTTACAAATGGTAAATGATCATTTTGATTTCTAATGTTTGAAAGTGGTACTTGATTCATCATTTAGTATAAACATTAATGAAGCTGTAGTAAATTAAGATATTTTTCCCTTTTTGTAGTGAATACTTCTCAAAAATGTTTTTTTTTTCTTTTTCCCAGTAATATTGTAAAATTATAAAGTAAAATAATTTTAAAAAAGTTCTTGTTTTTAAAAAGACATGTATGGTTACATATCAGATTCTTGTGTTCTAATTTTAGATAATTAAATACTTAAATACCTCTGTTACTACTCTGAAGATGGGTAAAATAAGTAAAACTTAAGTTTATTAAACATTATATGTTCTCAATATAACTTTATTTAAAATAAACAAAAAAAAATGCTTAAGTAAACAAACATATTTTACTTTCTTATGTATGTTCTCTATATAATTTTATTTAAAATAAACAAAAAAAAAATTGCTTTGAAGTATTGACATGCTTGTGAAAGTCTACATCTCTCCAAAATCCTTTTTGAAGAGGTTTCTTTTGTAAAGACAAAAATAATGAGAATAAAGCTTGGTTTAAGCTGGCGTCGGTATTGAAAATATTCTTCAAAGTAATTGTATACATAATAAACAGTGATGAGATGGTTTATAATCCTCACGTTTCAACATGCTTTCAAAACACTCATATTTTGCCCCGGTATGTGAAAAAATGTGATTTTTTTACTCAATCATATTTTCATTTATTGATTGAGCAACCATTTTAGTAAAATGAGACATTTTTAAAAGTACAATGTGAAACTGCGATAGCAAAATAGTCCTAGCGATAGTAGTGAACAAACGGCAGCTAATCACGTGACACAGTTTTCACCTGATCGAGGCGTCACATGAATTTAGTCCATAGTTCGCGACATACACACCCCTAAAAAGAAATCACGTGACCAAAGGATTTTGAGAAATAATCAGCCTTCCATCTTGCGTGCTTATATCAGGGGTCACCAACTTTTTTGGGAAGAGTGCCCCTATCTGATAAAAAAAATCGTTTTATTCATCTTTTTAAACCATAACACACTGCATTTTTATATTTAAAAATATCCATTCCATTCGAGGATATATGCTTAAATAATTATTGAAAATAACGCAGCGAAGAAATTTTAACGGGAAAGGATAATCGAAAAATGAAAAATTTAAGTTCAATTAAAATAATGTTTGCTTTTTATACTTCCCTGTAAGGCTATCACAAAATAAATTTAAAGCAGTCACAGATATCTTCATTAATTTCATACCCACAAAAAGTAAAAAAAGAAAAAAGAAACGAGCCTTACAGTAGTCGCATACGATGTGTAACATCTGACATGTTGTGACGGGTTATTACGCGTTTCAGTAACCTTCTCATATATTCTTTAATGTTTTATTTATTTCAACCAATCTCCACCGGGAGCCAAAGCGTGATTAATGCAAATGAGATATTTTATATAAGTTCGGGTTTAGCGAGTTAGAAGAAGGAGAATGAAATGAAATGAGAAAGTGTTTTTCAAATGTAAACGTAGATGTGAGTAGAGTCCATCGTACCGTTGTGGATAAAACTAGTTGATAAAAGAACTGCGAGAATAGCTGAGAATTAAGTCGCCTATTAAAGGAATCCTAATTCAAGTTGATCCAATCAAGATCTTATAGAACCAACTAGACGAACCTGCCATAACACAAGAAATCATGTTAGTTTTATTGATTCCAATTAAGTATAAGAGTGTAGCTGTGATTGTACGCGTCGATCTTTCGTAGATTCAGATAGGATTCCGTCGTTCATGATTATTGAACCCTTCTCATTCTCCACTGTGTTTTATTGTTCTTAAAATTGAATAGTATTTGTGTAATCTCTTAATTAAGAAAAATCAATAAATAAGATTGATTTGTTAAAATGAGTACTGAATCTATTATGCATTCAACACGTTCGGATTCAGGTAATACCCGAAAGGGAGTTAATAATCTTAGAGGTAGCGAAAGGCTACGACACTGGCGCCCAACCGAAATACCGGAATTAAGAGCAAGTGCAGGATTTAGTGTTAAGCCGGAATTATTTTTTTAGGGTAAAGAAAATGTGTCTGAGTTTATTAACAATATTGATGATAATATAGCCTACTATGAAATACCGGCGAATCTGGCGTGTGCATATTTAAAGGATCATTTATTTGGGAGAGCGTTAGACTGGTTCGAGTCATTGGATTTGAGTGTGTAAATAAAGAAGCGATTGCATTCGCAACGCTTAAAAAGAAGTTGTCGGATAGTTTTCCAGTAGTACGGAATAAATCAGAGTTAGAGGCTCAGTTTTTTTCATCGAAGCAGCGGAGAGGTCAGGCCCGTCAGACTTTATTTTCCAGCTATTAAAAGTCCATAAGACTTTAAATTTGAATTATGATGAGCTAAAATTGGTCGATCACATAGTAATGCGAATCGAACCCCAAATTATGGATTATTTAGAAGTTTGAAACCCCACAACGAAAGTTCAGTTGTTAGAGTTGGTAGACCGGTATGAGGAACGTCATAGCTGCAGAGAAACCCAGGGTTCAAGTAATAATTTTGCTAGACGATGTTGGGATATGAGTAGGAATCCTGCGGAAATTAGGAATAATGGAAATTGGAGAGATACAGGGGTTGGAAATAGACAAAATGATCAGAGAGGACTAAGCAGGGGTGCGAATAATTTTTCTCGTTGTAATTATCAAAATCAAGGATTCGAGGAAGGAAATCGCAACAACCAACCAAATCAGCGAACAGACCGGTATCAGAACCGTAGGATGGTGGTTAGGAAGGGTCCTAGTGATGATTTAGCAAAGCAGAATTGGAGGCGTGTTGATTGCAACAGCGGAAGGCAGAGAAATGCCAATTTAAACTTTATAAGAGATCGTGTTGAAGGAGATCCTCTTAATCGAATTAAACTTAATTCATTACGGTTATCACCAGTTGATCTTCCGTATGTGCCGATTCTTTTACATGACCGTTTATAAAAGCTCTCAGTGATACAGGTGCGGAGAAGTCATTTATTTCAGAAAAGTCATACCGATCATATTTTTCTTTTTGTCCTATTAAGAAATCGTTAGCTGAAGTAGTTACGGCTCAAGGGTCACAATGCAGAAATTTAGGCACAATTGAGTTACGAATTAAGATCAGGGAATTTTCGAAGTTGTGGAAATTTCATGTGATTGCTGAGATGCAATATCCATGCATCCTGGGTATTGATTTTATGTCGCATGCAAAGATAAGTTTTGATTTTTTTACGAAATCGTTAATCATTCCGGATTCGCAGATTGAGAAAGTGGCAATTTCGGACGAACCGGTTCAGATAGATTTATCAAACACTAAGTTAAATGCAGGGCAAAAACAGAAGTTGCAGATTTTGTTTAAGGAATTTCAAGGCTTATTTTCAGTTAAGCCAGGTCTGACACATGTGTTTTGTCATGAAATTGATACGGGTGATAATCCTCCAGTTTTTTCGAGACCTTATCGCTATGACAGGGTCAAACAGGGTATCATTGACTACCATGTTCAGAAGATGTTGGACGATGGAACTATAATTCCAACAATCTTACGCGTCTCCAGTTGTTTTATGTCGGAAGAAAAACGGGTTGCCGTTAGACGACCCAAAAGCTGATAGGTTTGCAATAGATTATAGGAAATTAAATGCGATCACGAGGTATCCACGATATCCGCTACCAATAATTGATGATTTAATCACTAATATTCCACACACCAAAGTTATGTCATCACTTGATTTACGCAGCGGATACTTTCAGATGGCAGTAGACCCCAAATATATTCATAGGACGGCGTTTGTTACAAAAAATGGTACTTTTGCATTTACTCGCATGCCATTTGGCCTTTCGGGGGCAGCTCCAAATTTTCAAAGGGCAATTGAATTTATACTCAAACCAGTTCTCGTGCGTTTTACCCACTGCTATATGGATGATGTAATAATTTCATCTCCATCTTTTGAATGCCATGTAGAGCACTTACGGGAAGTATTCAGATTCTTGCAAGAGGCTGGTTTAAAGTTGAATCGTGAGAAGTGTCATTTCGCGGGGGAACAATTACGTTATTTGGGTTTAGTTATTAATACAGAAGGAGTTAAACAGATGAGGAGAAGGTAAAAGCAATTATTGAAATGAAACCTCCGAAAACTGCAAAACAGGTAGCAAATTTTTTAGGAATGACGGGTTGGTATCAAAAGTTTATTAAGAACTACGCAGACATGTGTGAACCCTTGTATGGTGTAAAACGGAAAAATTCTAAGTTCCGTTGGTCGGAATCGGCGCAGGAAGCCTTTGATCGTATTAAGAAAGCAGTGACGGAAGCTCCAGTGTTACAATTACCAGATTTTTCCAAAGCTTTTGAACTTTATACGGATGCTAGTTCAGTGGGGGAAGGAGCAGTATTGACACAGAATAATAGGCCTATTGCGTTTGCCTCAAGAACATTAAACCGCGCTGAAAGAAATTATAGTGTGACGGAACGTGAATGTTTGGCTGCCATATGGGCGTTAAATAAATATCGCACTTATTTCGGATCCTTGCTGGTTAAGGGGATAACAGACCATGCTGCACTTACCAAATTAACGAATGGAAAGAATTTGTCGTCCAGAATGATAAGGTGGACGCTTAAGTTGGCAAATTTTAATGTGGAATGGGAACATCGCCCAGGTACGCAAAATGTAATGGCTGATATATTGTCTAGAAACCCGTTAGAAAGTAATGAAGAACCAAAGGTGTCTTGTGCGGTGATTAGGTCGTTAGTATTATCGTCTAGAGAACAGTTGAGAGAGGAACAGAGGAATGATCCGGAGTTAGGTCATATCTTGCGGTTTTTAGAAAATCCTGACGATAGTTCCATTAATGAGTCAATCTGTAGAAATTGGTCCCGCGACTTTAAGTTAATAGATGGGTTGTTATATTATGCAAAATATACAACCACACTAGGTGAATTAAGAGTATTTATACCCAAAACATTACGTAAAGATGTTATGCGAGAATTCCATGACTCGCCGATGGCAGGCCATCTAGGCAAAAAGAAAACCTACTTAAAATTAAAAGACGCGTGTTATTTCCCGTACATGAGGAAATACATTTATAAATATGTAGCAACCTGTGACCAATGCCAAAAATTTAATTATAAGAACGGATTACCAGCTGGTCAATTAATTCCGATAGTAACGAATTTTCCGAATGAAATCGTATCTTTAGATTTATTAGGTCCATACCCTGCAACTAGTTCGGAACGCTATAAATTTATTTTAGTAATAACAGATAATTTTTCTAAATGGGTTGAAATAGTTCCCTTAAGGAAAGCTTCGGCTAAAGCAATTGCCAATGCATTTTTTGAGAATTATATTTCGCGTTATGGAGCTCCAGTTAAGTTAATTAGTGATAATGGCCCCCAAATGATATCCGAAGTTTTTGAGCAAGTATGTCGCAAGTTGAACATAAAACACGTTAAAACTGTGGTATATCGTCCACAAGCTAATCAAACGGAAAGAGTTAATCGTACTCTTCTAAAAATGATTTCGAGTTTTGTCGCGGATTATCACACTAACTAGGACCAATTTCTGCGTGAGTTTAGTTACGCTTTAAGGACAGCAGTACATGAGACAACGGGTAAAACACCGGCGGAATTATTTTTAGGTCGAAATTTAATCACTCCATTTCAAAAATTAGTAATGGTAACTGATGGATCAGACTTAGTTTGTGGAAATATAGAAAAGTTGTTTGAAGAGGCTAGGATACACACAGAGCGCCAGCACGAGAAGTGGGGGAAATATTATAATAAGAAGAGGCGTGAAGTTAATATGAAGGTTGATAACCTAGTGTTGGTTCAAACTCGCCCGTTGAGTTCGGCAAGTAAGAAAATGGTGGGTAAATTTATGCCAAAGTTTGAGGGCCCCTATAAAGTTTTGAGTGTGAAAAATAATAATTTAGTAATATTAAAGTTTGGTAAAAGAATAACTGTTAATGTGGATCAGGTGAGAATTTACCATCAAAGAGAATCAGAGGACAGTGTTGCCGAATCGGAAATTGCGAGAAGTAGTGATCATAATGCAGTAGCATCAGACAGGTCGGATGATAGGCAGCCGAGATTAATGCAATCAGAAAGTGATGGGAATTGTCGTAGAGGATCAGAATCAGGAAATTTGGAAGGTAGTAGAGATATAGTTACGAATAGACGCGATGGAGAGGAGGTGAGAAGGAAAAAACGTGTGCGGACGGAGTCTACTTTTCTTCGGGGGGTGATGTGTATAATTTCAGGAAAAGAAAGCCACGTTGGACGGAGAGAGAGAAAAGAGGAAGGCCCGAATCTTGGGTTGAGAACATACAGAGGAAGAAGAGATTGGAGGCCCAGGTATCCCGGGACAAGAGAAAGTTTGCCTCGTCAATGCCGTCTCGTCCCTCAAGAAAGCGGTATAGAAAAGTGGAAGAGAGGAATTCTGAAGGAACAAATCCAGGACCATCCCGCAGTGAAGAGAGGAAATCGGTAGGAACAATTCCAGGACCATCCCACAGATTCAAATGCAACAGATCCCGTCCAATCCAACAGGAACGGAACTGCCCTTACTACCTCCGGAGCCGACGACGAGTGGACAGCAGCCAGAATCTGAATCTCGCAGATGGAAGGAACGCCTCAGCAGGAGCATATCAGCTTCAGCGGACTCAATGAAGAGGAGACCCAGAAGGTGGGAGTGCAGAGAGGACAGCCCTAGACAAGGTCATCCAGTACAGAGGCCGTGGTTGGAGACAAAGCCTATGCAGATTGGATCTAAAGACTAGCCAGGTTGTATAATTCTAATTTGTTAATTTTCCTCTGACAGACAGTTCAGAGTATTTTCCATGTGGCTAGTCTATTTTTTTTTGTAAAATTAGCATACAAAGTACTGAGTTGTGTGCATTTTCATATCGATTGAAATAGCTTTTGTATTTAATTTTTTTCCAAATTGTGGGAAAACATTTGTTGAATTGCAATTGTTTTGCTACACTTTAAAGACGAGGCTTTATATGTGAGATTACTTGTATTGTATGTTGTAATATATTGTATGTAAAAAATGAATATAATTTTATGTGTAATTCTTAAGATGTATAAGTAGTGTCTGGTTTACGGGCGCGGCGTAATTAGGAATACTAACAAAAACATTAACAGAGCAGCGCGATTGATTGGGAATTTTCTGAAAATGAAACCAGATAAAGGTTTTTTTGTTGTGAACTATATATATATAATATAATGTATGCCATATTTATGCCAATAAGAAGTAGTATAAGGTTCTGTGCATTTAATGTCATGTTTTAGAAAGAAAATTGACAAGGTTTCCTTTCAGGGCAGCAGTCTCTGAACATAGTGATGAGATGAAAGATTGATGTCGTACGAAGATATTATTGTAAAAATTTTTTATATTTATTAGCACTTAAGTAAAGTGCATGATCAGGGTTTTTCCATAAAGGAAGGTTTTCCCCTGATCTTCGCCCGAATGGATGCACTGTAGGGAATTTATGTAAAAGATCAATAAATTAGAGTGGAGTACCCCTTTGAGTAGTCATTTCTGTGTGCTAGTTCAATAAAGTTTCTAAACATAGTGAGTTAAAATTTTCTGCAAGTTCAGTGTTTCAGGCATTCTAAAGTTCGTGAGTTAAAACGTTCTACAGGTTCAGTGTTTTCAGGCATTCTAGAGTTAGAGTTAAAATTTTGTGCAGGTTCAGTGTTTTTCAGGCATTAGGTGTTCTTTCAGGTGGTTTAGACCTTCAATAAGTCACGCCTTTTTCTCGGAGGGGTTGTGACGGGTTCTTACGCGTTTCACTAACCTTCTCAAATATTCTTTAATGTTTTATTTATTTCAACCAATCTCCACCGGGAGCCAAAGCGTGATTATGCAAATGAGATATTTTATATAAGTTCGGTTTAGCGAGTTAGAAGAAGGAGAATGAAATGAAATGAGAAAGTGTTTTCAATGTAAACGTAGATGTTGCGAGTAGAGACCATCGTACCGTTGTGGATAAAATTAGTTCATAAACGAACTGCGAGAATAGCTGAGAATTAAGTCGCTTATTAAGGAATCTATTTCAAGTTGACCCAATCAAGATCTTAAAGAACCAACAAGACCAACCTGCCATAACACAAGAAATCAGGTTAGTTTTATGATTCCAATTAAGTATAAGTGTGTAGCTGTAATTGTACGCGTCGATCTTTCGTAGATTCAGACAGGATTCCGTCGTTCATGATTATTGAACCCTTCTCATTCTCCACTGTGTTTTATTGTTCTTAAAATTGAATAGTATTGTGTAATCTCTTAATTAAGAAAAATCAATAAATAAGATTGATTTGTTAAAATGAGTACTGAATCATTTATTCATTCAACATGTTCGAATTCAGGTAATACCCGAAGGGGAGTTGAAATCTTAGGGGTAGCGA
>BMAO01012810.1:0-32502 GCA_019973975.1 Trichonephila clavata
AATCAATTTTCTTTTATAAAAGCTCAATTCATTTTTCTCCTTTTTAAGGATTTTTAAATACTACGATAATTGTCTGAAAAGTTGAGTTCTTGATTTAGTGTAGTTTATATCTCTATTAGACAGATTTAAAATTCGGAAGCAGTAATTTATAATAATATTTGGTACTTACGTATTATCGCAACAATGCCAACGTTCAAGATAACTCGCCAAGTTGGCAACCTTGGTTTCACATGTGTCTTTTGCGCTGAATTGGAAATTATGCGCTTCATTTCATATAGCATCGCCAGTAGGTTGCGATAATACGTAAGTACGTAGTATTTCATCTAGAAAAAGGCGTAATTTGTGTCCAAAACATTTATACGACGATCACCTATAAAGTAATTTTACCTCATTGCCAATGGATGTCAGAGACAGCATTACGAATGGAAACACATCCATTTTAGTTCTTAGTGTTTCTATCGTAAATATAGTTTGGCGTTTTCTATACTTAAATAATAGTTGCTGCAGTGGCTGAAATGTCTTCTATCGTACCTTCTCTTGTTGATTATGAAGCAGAGACTGTGATAAAATTTTAAACATAGCACCGATTGAAATTAATTTTTATGGCCTGGGGATGTTACGAGTAAGCAAATGCTGCTCCCTTTCGCCAGTTTTTTTTTCTATTGTAGACATAATGTCCATGACGAGTACTATAGACAGCTGTACTTCATCTATGACAACCTCGTGGAAAAGGCGTAAAAGAGCATTTCTTGAAAACGTCTCCTAGTAATTGAAGAAATTCTTCTGCTAACATTTTTCTCGTGACAAAGACGGGCAGAGGGTCGTCACAATAAGGCTTTTATCCCAATTAGAAGAATTCTAGGAATGCAGAAACAGAGCTCATTTCATGGCAAGTGTAACAATTTCGGCGTTTCTTATGTAAAGAAGTAGCTGAATGATTGTATATGTTCCAATATCAATTACCAAGCAACTACGTTTTATATCAGTTAACATTTCACAGAAAACTTTCTTTCGGTATGATTTCGTAATAAAAGATATATAATTTTAATATGCACGAAACTTTTGAAAATTCCTAAGAAAAGTATTTAAAAGTCAATAGTGTGTGTGTGTATTGCATTTGTAATAAATTTTTCCTCCACATCACGGAACACTTGTGACCATTCTGGCATTAAGAAAAGTAGTGATGTAGATGTCTTGTCACAAATCAGATATGCACTTTAATATTTATATTTAATAAAGTACAATAAGTATTCGATTACTTAACTCGCGTACAACAAGAATAATTTAAATTCTAAAATAAATAGCAGCCTTTTTTGCCAGATTTTTACTTATAGCTACTATTTTGCTTTTCCGCGTTCAGGGTCACTATTGAGTGTTTAATTTGAGTCTAAATTAACTGAATATGAGAATCAATGTCTTAAAAGCATTTTTGATTAATGGAAGATGATTATCGTCGTTATAAATGCAAAGATTAACTTTACAAAACAAAAGGGTACAAATGCATTTCAATTGTAGGATATTTCATGAGTAAATAGTAAAACTAAGCAATAAGTTTTTAACTTGCACAAAATTTGATTTTTCATACTTTAAAATCAAGTTTTTGCAAGATTTTAGACTGTTTTATTACAGAACACTCTTGTGTAAAAAAGAAATGATGGATTCAAATTTATTTAATAAAATTAGAAGAATGTGTTTAATTTTATGTATATATATATACTATCACTGAGTAGCAAAAAACGCATCAAAGAAATCATAAAGCACATAAATTTTATACTTATCCAGCTTTTAGAATTTTATTTTGGCAGTAAAATGTTTATAGCCAAAGAGATAGGTGATTTTATGAGGACCATATAATAAAGTTACGTTGAGTGTCTATATTTTTACAATGATATTTTTCTGAAGTACATTTTTTGTTCGTAATTTGTACAATCTTTTTAAAAGAATATATTAAAAACTATACTTATTACACTCTTTTCTTTTTTAATTTCAATTTAATATTTTTTGTACATAATTACAATCAAAATTATTTTATTTCCAACAAAAACATTTCTAAATATTTATTATTCATTATTCTTAAAAATAAAGATATACATATTTAAAATAACGTTTAAATCATATCAAGAAATCCATTTTTGAGAATACAAGAAAACAAGAATTTAAAAGCGTTTTCGAGTTTTTGCTCTAATTTTAAAAGTAAAGAAAATAACAAATTTAATTTATATAGTGTACAGTATATTTATTCATTCTTTTAAAAGATAAGAAAATCATATAAAATAAAATAATAGTAAATGAGCTGTGATAATTTTGTTACATAAAATGTAACGTTGCCTTCAAGATGTTGCTCATATTCCTTAAGAAAAATTTTCATATTTAAAAACTCGTTTAAATCATATGAATAAATCTATTTTTGAGAATACATGAAAGCAAGAATTTAAAAGTATTTTCGAATTTTCGCTCTAAATTTAAAATTAACGAAAATAACAAATTAGCTTATATTTAACGTCTTAATTTCTTTAAAAATGCTTACATGAAATTTGTACTTTTGACATTTAAGTAAAAAATCATGAAAATTTTTCTGGTTTTAACAAAGTAAAGGACTAATTCCTTTCAAAAACAACCGTGAAGCGTGATATGATTTATTACAATTAAACATAAATTTTCACAGATTTAAGAGTAATTTATTGAGTAATCACTTTTTAAGATTAATACAGTTTATTATCAATCGTTGAAATACAGAAATTATTTGTATAGCGTAAAAGAAAACAAGCACTGAACAAAATACTTTCTGTAAAACGCTCTACAAAACAATAAAAAATAGTTGTGTGTATTACTATTACGGTTGTACAGATTATTTTTAATTTAATTTTATAAACTAGTCCTTTCCCTGATTTATAGCTTTTTTTTAGCGATCTCAAGCTCATTTTTAGAAAACTCTTTCTGAAAATATGGAACGAACTGAATAATATTTTTTCAGTTTTTTAATTCACTTCAGTTCACAATCTTAACTCACTTAAGATTGTGAACTGAAGTGAATTAAGTGTATTTGGTCACTATCTAAAAATTGCATTAAAATGATTAAATCTACTTATTAGCATCCAATAGGATTATTAATATTAAAAAACTCGAATTAAAAATAAACTGCTTAGAAACTATGGAATACCAAAACGTTTTTAAGCCTAACTTTTTCGGAGAAGTTGAATCTAAAAATAAACAAAAAGACACTAAAGTTCCATTATAATATTAAAAGGACATCATAAATGAAATTTTCAATTGCATTAAAAATGCTTTTAAAAAGGAAAGAAATTAAGAACCTCTTAAAAGGAATTCTTTATTTGAAAAAATTATATTAAGAAAATCCAAATGAAATTATAAAAAATTGTAATAGGAATAAAATTAATTTAAAATAGCAGTTAAATATATTAAGAATGTTTAGCTGTATATTTTACAACATATAAGAAAACTACTGTTGTATTTCTGCATTGATTTAACTTTACTGAATAATTTAAGAAATGTATGTTTTATAATGGGACCTATTTTATTTATGAAAGAAATTTCATTTCGTGTAAATAATTATCAATTCTGGAAGGCAACCCTTATATACTTAGCTTTAATTATATGTATTAATGTTAGCTACAACAAAGTAACTAACGAATTGTAATAAATTAAGTTAATCATTTATATTACAGTGTACTTACTATTCCTTCTGTGTATGTCATTCTTTTACTTCAACACAGTTTCCCAAAAAGTTTCCTAAAAACTTATTTATAGGAATATCTTTTTAATAGTTAGTCGTTATAATCAAGAGTTAGATTTTTCATTAACGTCGCATTTTAAAGCTACATGAGAGCTATTAATGAGTGACTTCGTAATTTTAAAACTCGCTTAAGTGGCGTGGAATACGCCTAAACTAGAATCTTCTCTCCAAACCATAATGAAAGTAATTAAAGTAGAATTTAATTAAAATTTATTAAAAGCTTCTACCGCGTGATTTCTTAAGCATTTCATGAAATTTACTTAAAAATTCCCTTAATGCATAAATATTTAACTATTCTTTTAGAAAATTATCGCATAAGTAGTTATGAAAATTTACCAAGATATTTTATTTAGTTTTGGCATTATCTAATCTTGCAAACACCGCTGTTACTCATCGTAACAGTTTACTTAGAATTATATAGCATGCGTTTAATTTATTACTAAGAAATATAACTAAAATACATGGTATATAAGATGGTATATACTTGGTATGTAAGATTTATTATGCCTTATTAGTTAATTTTTATGTACATAATGTAGATGTGTGGAGGGGTGCGTGAGCGTTTGTGCGCGTGTATGTGTACGTGAAACAAAGCATTTTTAGCAAATTAATTAATACTACAGATCTCCACTACACAAACTAAAGAAAAAGGGAAAGGATAAATAACAAAATATATCAAAATTGGCAAAAACATACTTCATTGCCATTTTATTACGACCACTTATAAATTTAGATAAATGAGTGATTGCACCTCAGTATTTTCTCTAGAAGTTTAGATTAGTATGAACGAGAGAGTAGTAAAAAAAAATTTAAACCATTCTTACTTAGGTCGACAAAAGGAAAATTTCATTTCAGTTACTTTTTATTATATAATTACAATTAAAATAAATATGTATTTACATATAATAGAATCATAGTATTAAGTGGCAAAACACCTTTTAAATTAGCATTAAAATTTTTTAGCCATATTAAACTTGTAATTACATTTTTTAATAAAAGTTTAATATAGTGGGTAAGAATTTATCTAAAAGCCTGTGTAAAAGGAATGCTGACGTCTAACATGTGATTATTCAGGTTAAGTTAACTCTTCCTCAAAAATTTAACAAAATTTGCTTTATCCATTGGTGCTGCCATGGAGAGGAATAATATCGACTGAAATATATGTCTCAAACTATAGTTAACTAATTACATTTAATTAACGAATTAATATTTGAAAAAAACCGTATTAGCGTCAAGTGTCATCCACTACAAGTTTAAAAAATGCATTTGAACTTGAGAGGATGAATAAAAAGCCTTTTATTAATGATTGAAAATTTGAACAAGATATATAAATATATATAGGGAGAGTGTGTGAGCTGATAGTAGAAATTGAAAAAAAGAAACCTGAATTCCTGAGACAGTTGTGTAGGCTATATTGCTTGTAAATATATGGGGTAAAGTACCTTCAAAGTGGGGTGAAAGGTGCTCAGAAGCATGAAGCAAGCATTATACAACGCCATATTTTTTAATTACTCACTACCAGCGCTAATGAAAATCTATCAAGAACAGAATTCCTGGAGAAAGATTGGATTTAGTTAGAGAAGGCAAGCTGCGACCGTTAGTGGTTGGTTAATGATTGGATGGTAAGTTGAATCTCAAAATAAAAATCAAGATTGAGCGTGGCAACACAGTGCAATAATTGCATCAGATCTTAATCAAGGATCGTCTAAATGCATTTACGATTGCAGTGGCCGAAGTAATATTCACCATATAGTGTAAAAAAGTCGATTTTCATTTTACTTGATTTTTATTATCATCTCCCTCTAAAGCAACGCATGAAATATGGGGCTGGATTCCAAATTGGACCCCGCAATTTGGAACCTTGGGTCAAACAAAGAGAACTACACCTGAACTGACACTCTACTCTCAGTACTTCCACACAAAGTCAACTTTGAGCCACGGCAGATTTAACGTCAATCAGTCCCTCTCATGACCATAAGGACTCGGCTGCCAATGTCATCTCATAAAGGCCAAAGGAGTTCATGCAAACATTGCTGCTTTTCGTTCTAAAGAAAAAGAAAATGTCTCAAACTTGCTGGTCACACAAGAATGTGGCGGATAATAGAAAAAAGTGATATGGATCGTTGAATTTCCTTTTAATTTACATCAGGCAGATGAATCAATTAAAACTTGATTTTGTCAACAGGAAAGCGTAAACCCTAAATCCATTATTACAACACTTCAATATGGTGGAGACAATACAATGACTCTTGGAATGTTTACCTACAAATAGTTTGGTTCCCTTTATTTCATGTCCATAGATTTTGTATAAAATATCATACCTTAATATTATTTCCGTCCATGTATATTAATTCCATGTATACATTGTTGGACAAAAATCTGATAATTTTTAAGTATACAAGCGACAATTAATTTTGTCCTTGTGAGCCAATTGTCGTGTTTAATTCTAATTTTAATTTATGTTCTTTGGTTCATTGGGCAAATCATGCACCCTCCAGTAGATCCCGGCCCATGTTGGCATCGAAGGGAACGAGATGGCCGATTTCCTTGCCAATGAAGCCAGAGCACTTGAACCTGTAACTTCTTCGACTACGGTCTTTGATGCCAAAGCAGTCGCAAAACAAAAGCTCTGCTCAAACCCAAGAAAAAATTTCTCACTGCCAGAATTAAATTATAGCCGAGAAATTACAACAACAATAACCAGACTAAGGACAAAGAATTTTAAGGGCATGAAGATTCTGCATGATGGATCCAGATCATATGTGGAATTCAGGCACTGCCCAGCCAAGCAACTGGATCCCAAACACCTTTTTAGCTGTCCTTCCATTTTTGGTGCCCTTTTTAAAATAGATAATGACTACAGCATGAACACCCTATACTTGGATCGTGCCATGGATGTTGCCACGGCAGTGATTAACGCCTTTGGCAATATTTGACTATATCTTTATTTTTTATATACACCTTTGCCCTCTGTCATACATGATAACCACCACAACAACAACAATTGATGCTCTAAGAGACTTTTTAGTTAGAAATTTTGTTCTACCTCTTTTCAGTTTCAATTTGCAATGCCTATCTTCCAAATTTCGCAACATGGGACGCAGTCATTTGCATCAGATCGGGCGTAGTCACTTTACTATACAGTAACCTCTCTTGCACATAGATATATCTCTCTCCACTCTCAAGTATTTTAAGGTTAAAGGTACTTTCCTATGCACTGTGTATGTAAGAAATCAAAACATAAATACAGAAACTGTTATTTGAGAGTTTTCAACTTTCTAGAGCGGAGGGAAAAGAACGTTCTAAATCAGGCATACTACTCTTCAATACTCTATCTAAGTCTCCAAACCTTTCAGAGTTTTAAATATGTATATTTAAATCCCCATCCCCGTTTTATTTAAATTCAAGAGCCAAACTGAAATTTTAAATAAAACTTGCAGTTAATTTCTGTGGCGGCGCTGCGATATCCCTCGCCACGCGTGAAGTGAAATGAAGAGATACAGATCTTCGTGAATAAATATTTTGTTTTGTAAATAGCATTAACTCATTCGCTTGCTTGTTCGGACGTCAACATGCTGGTCGTGTTGGATTATTGTGATTAATAAAGGTTTTGTTTCAATAATTGTGTATTAATGTCTATGCTAATTTGGATTGCCATCATTACTCGACTAGACAATCTCATTCAATATAAGTGTGAGAAGATAATTAATAACACCAAAAATTTTTAAATTCTAAAACATTACCATGGCACTTTATTATTTTTTCTTTAATTTGTGGTGACATGTAGTTACCCCTTACATTCGAAATCTCCTGTCTATCTGTAAAATAGGCTAGATGTGTAGGAGGAACTAAATAATCTACTCATAATGCCAATCTAATTTGATTTATTAATTCTTATTACTAATTATGAACAAGCACAACACAATTCTAATTAAGGTATATAACAATGATAGAGTGCAGAGGTGAGATACACAATTGCGAGGATAATATTACGGAACTTCAACTAAATCTAAGATAGCTTAAATACGCTCATTTACAACTACACCACACACTAATAATCAGCTTTTACTTAATCAATTTTACGATACCTAATTCCTTAACGCTTCGGTTCCTTCACGGAGAACTTCAGGCACTATCTTTAGCTGGATCAAATGACGATGGCTCCACGCTCCGTAATATTTAATTTCACTGCTTTTCAATCTTTACTAAACACTTCTCTTTGCACACATCAAACGTATCAACTTCGTTTAACTTGTCAACAACTACGTGTCGACAGCTCACTTGCTTCTCGTTACTTCACTTAACTTGACCTCTTACTTCACTCACTTTCAACTCTCGAAAACCGAATTTATATAATATTCCTCATTTACATAAATCACGTTTGGTTTCTCGATGAAGGTTGGTTGAAATAAATATTTTGAATTAAAGAAAAAAGAAGTAATAAGTAGAAACACGTATAGATCCGTCACAAATTTAAAAAGAAATAGTTTTACTACCCCATTTATTTTTAATTCACACTAATTGTTACTAAAATTTTAACGTCAAAAATGACAGCTACTACATTGGTAACTACCCTTTGTATTAAGAAAGCGTTTTAAAAAATTCCCATCCTTCATATTTGAAATTAATTTCCAATATTCTAATATCTTACTTATTCAGAATTACTGTATCAAAGAGTATACAGCTTACCTCTCTTTGCAAAAACTGTCCTAATATTTAAATCGATCATATCATTAGTATCGCTTGCATAAACAATGATCCAGTGAAAAAAAGTTAATTGATGCAATTAATCAACCTATGCAAATTTACCCTAAAGGTTTACATTAATAAAATTAATGAAAATTTATTTTGAGATATTTATACTTAATTTGCAAAGAAAAAATTAATTTATTTTAATACATAAGACTCATCAACAGTTTTCATTATTTTGTTCTTTACTTATCTGGGCAACCATGCAACATATATTCAGAATGAAACCTCTGAAGATTGATTTCTATTTTAACTCCCTGAAATTAAAATATTTGGAAAAAATGCTTGATTTTTATCTTTTAGGAAAGGATTTTATTGAGGAATGAAAAATAGGAGCAGATGCACAGTCTTCGAAACGATTTTTGATTAATGATAAGAATAATTAATGCCCTAAATTACATTTCTTTAATTTAAGCGGTCGTATAATGCCTTTCTCAGCATGGAAGTTTTCTAATCATTTTCATTTTCTTTGGGAAATTATATGCATCAAAAATCTCCTAACTTACAAGTTTTAAAACTAATTTTAAGCAAAATTTAACTTTTATCTTCAATTTTATAGCTTTACTTTTAGTTATAGTATTATGTTTCTTTTCAATAGGAATTTGTGCATGTTCTCAAAATTTACAAATGTTAGACATTTGGAAAAGATTCATGCAGAAATTGATTTTAGATCCAAATTCTTATGGTGTCCTTAAGTTTTTCCAATCCCGCGCTTCAAACCCGACCTTTTTGCGATTTTCGTGATTTGTGGTTGGAAACAACTGCAATGCAAATTTAACTATTTTATACTTGGCTCGTGTAAGTATTAAGGAGACCGAAGTTGGATGAGATATAATCGTGGGTTTCAGACAGAATGTGAAAAGTGCTTTAAGCTCTTCGATTGAAGACATGTTAGACGTATGCAACTGGTTTGTTGCTTCGCTTTTTTAAGATGTTTCGATCAGTTCTATTAGATGTTAGACAGTAGAAGGAAAGGTTCGAATCGGTTAACCAAAGTCTGGTAATGTTATTTTTCTGTGAATTGTGTTTTTAACATTCAACTTATTATTTTGATTGCACCAGTAACGAGCACATTGACTTTATACTTCTTTAAACAATAAAAGATATATTTAATGGAACTACTTTCATATTTATGCCTCCTCGACATAAAATTTCGCTGTCAAACTTTGCTAAAGTTTGGGTTAGCTTACCTTGAAGAATATAGCAACAACCAAGTCTACTAAATAAATATGTTGTATTTTCCGCTAATAAAATCAATTTTTCCAAGAAAACTAAACTTTTAATATTAAATCAATTTTTTCTTGATCAATCAATCAATACATTTCTTGATATAGTTGCTGAACTTTAAGGTGCGTGTTTCTTGGTTACTTGGCATATTCTTATAGTAAAATTCAGTTACCCAATTGTTAAAACGTATTTTAGATGTATCAAACACACTTTAGACAACCAGAATCGTAAACGTTCATGAATAACTAAGTGAGTCACGTAACTTTTTTACACCCTGACAACCTTAATTAGCTCTGAATATGACAGCCATAAAATTTCACAGAAGGAAAATCTGCTTATCAATCCAGAAGTAAAATTAGCTGCACTAGTCTAGATTAAGGTATTAAGTGCCGAACACTTTTGAAATATTTTGAGAATGTTTCGTCTATTTATCAAAATTACATATTAACATCCTCATGTTTAAAAGAACCGCATAAAACAATTATTTGACTTGCAATTAATAATAAGATTATGTCATGAACTTACGGATTTTGTAATATGTCTGTAAGAAAGTGAAATGAAAGAGATAAGATTTAAAATCAAAATTTTAATACAATTTTAATGAATTTCTAAAAGATACACAAAATTAAATGTTTTTAAATGCTTTTAGTTGAAATACATAACTTACTCAGTTTTTATACATTTACAAGTAAATATATTTCACAATAACGTGGACATAGAATTAGAAACACTATGATACCAATTGATCAATTGTTGAAATCGGGCTTTGAGATTCAAAGATTTTTTATATTTATATAATGTGTACGGGATTTGAATAACATAAATAACATAGTAATATGGTGGTATAAAATAGCTTTTAGCAAAACCTTGAGTTTGCGGCGGTGTTCATCAAAGACCCATTTCCATCGGGAACGAGTGATGTCTCGACGGTCAATCAGTTTCTCGTGGGAAAGTATCCCAGGGTGGACACCCCGGTGCTGATGTTCTAAGGAAAGTCAACCTCTGACATTCTTTGATTTAGCCGACAGTAAGGGCCGGCGTGGTTCCCACGCCAGCCGCCGGTTTCAAAGTACACCGCGCGAAGGAGGATTTTGGACCAATAGAAGAATGGTTTCACCGAATGCGTCCAAACAGAAGTGAATATACATCACGTGTCACTTTCGTGGGTGGGACGTATTCCACCTTTAAAGAGACTCTGGAATCATAAAGGAGAGAGCGACACCAACGCAGAGATATGAGATAACTCCAACAGTCTCTCCAGTTCCAACCAGCACCTGCGCCCCAGCACTTTTCCAGCTCTCGTTTAACGAGTGCACTCCACAGCACTGCCTATAATATAACATTATCGCACTGGCATAGACCCGCGTCATATCCCATTCCCAGCGGCAAGTTAAACAATTTTTAAAAATTAAATTTATTACTGGAAAAAACAGGCATAAGCAGTGATACAAATGTCGCATTTGTTCTTTTCTACAAACAGACGTGATTCCGATAATTTTTCTCTAGTGTTATTTTTTTTTCAGTTTGGTAATATGCATTACCAGGGCTACCCAGGGTGGTTGTTTCAATAGAAAAAGAAGAGAAAAATGCATTATCAAAAGCATCTCTTCCATGTAACAGATATTTAAAGTTTTTTTTTATGTACCATAACTTTATCGAAAAGAGGCAAACTGCATTTTTCTTCAGAAGAAATTTGGCCAAACCGTGCTTAATAAACCATTTCTAAATGTGTGAAAGATTTTTTTTAAATATGCTCCCTCGAGAGAAAATCAGTTAACACACCATTAAGCACTACGCTAATGATATTTGTTCAAACTAGTTAGCAATTTTGCTTTATTTGCATTAAATCCCTGGAGTCTTTTTTTTATACTTTATTCCAAAGCATTGTCTAAAAAACTCCCGCACTATTGAAAAAAAGACTAGATATAGAAAAGTATCGAGAATACTCTTCCTACTTTTAAAAAAATACAAAAAAAACTTAGAGTGTTTTTTCTCGATTATTTTGCTGGTTTTTTCCAAAAACTGGCAGTATTTAATTTTACAGGAAAAGCATCAATTTATTTGCTCAAAAGACATCTTAGTTAACAAAGTAATTTTTACTAAGCCTAAGAGAGTTTTATTGCTTTTTCTTTCAAATTAGTTTTCCATTATTTAAAATCTGAAGTTCTAATTAGGTTTCTTTATTGTATGTTTTTTTTTGTGGGAATGGAGTATGTTATTTTATTAAGTCGATGTACATTTTACAAGAACCTTGTTTATTGTAGTTGTACAATTTTTCTTTTCTTTAAAAAAAAGAAACGAGAACCACTCAAAGCTAAATTAAACTCATGCAATTCGCATGATTAAATGCAAACTCTAAGTAACAAAATTGACGAAAAAAATGCAAGTGCAAACACACAAAAAAATGCATTTCGGAATTAAAAGAGAAAATTCAAGTCTTTTATTATTTCTCTAATTTTACAATATGTATCTTACTTATTTTAATTAACTTTCCTAAATGTGTTTTTCCTAGAAAATACAATTTCAATTTATAGAAAAAAAAATATGCTCGTAAAAATAAATGTTGTTATACGAAATAAATAAATATTGTGTATTTTTAACTTAGTATGCTAAAACCAAAAAAAGTTTTTTTTATTTATAAATTAAGTTTTATTTATGAGTTTAGTATGAAACAAATTGAATTCTTTATCATGAAAATGAAATTCAAATATCTTTGTAATTTTGAAATCATTTTTTGACATCTCATTTGTCATACGATCACTTACACTTATGTATTTAGAGCAGTTATATTAATCACCTTTTTTAAAGAAAACTTATATAGGTTAGATAATGAGTATGGAGACATCTTTATAGTGTGTGCGTGTGTGTGTTTTTGAGAATTGACTGAAAATGAGAAATGATATCTGTTTGTTTGTCATTATATATTTCCGACAATTAATGAACTTAAGTGAAAAAATTGCAAGTTTTCAATCTTTTCTTTTCAATAACCACTGCCAAAGTCGGTACTTCTGGAAGAAACTAAGAAAAAAGATATATCTGACTAAGCAAAAACGATGAGCATTGAGTAATTTTTAACTCTACATTTGAAAGAAAGAAAGTACTAAATACCCTAATTTCGTGTGTTTTAGATTCCCCTGATTCAGAAATTGGATAGTTAATAGTGAAGAAAAGTAGCAATAAATTGGTTAAAACTATTTCTACAGTCTTAAAATGACTAATGAAATTTATTATTCAATGCATTCTTATGTGAAAGAAAATTACAAGACAAAATTAAAACAGATGATAATTCGCAGCGAGTGAATGTTTTTAAAAGATAATAATACATGAAATTAAGTAAGTGAAACTATATTTATCTTGCACTCTATTGAAATTTTATCTTTTGTTGATCGTATATCCTGGTAGATATTCAATTAGGCGCTGTACCGAATTAAATTAATACAAGAAAAATAAAATTTTGCTTGTTGCATTTGAACATTCTGAGTTGTGTGTGTGTGTGTGTGTGTGTGTGTGTGTGTGTGTGTGTGTGTGTGTGTGTGTGTGTGTGTGTGTGTGGTGTGTGTGTGTGTGTGTGTGTGTGTGTGTGTGTGTGTGTGTGTGTGTGTGTGTGTGTGTGTGTGTGTGTGTGTGTGACAGAGAGAGAGACAGACAGACAGAAAAAAGAGGTATAGCCTTTTTTTCGACAATATATTTAATTTTCTATAAATTTCATTTAAGAAAAGGTACCATTTTCAGACAAATAATTGAGAAAGTGTTTGTATGTCCTAGTGTCAAATAATACTAAAGTTACATTTCGTTAAGATATTCAACTAGTAATAAGCTTGAGGTGGAATTTGTGCTATTAGCTAAGTTAATTTAAAGTATAACGTTTAAATGTTTCAAATGAACTCATTTGATAGCATAGCAAATGTAATTTTCGAATCAGTAGCAAAGAGATCTGAATTTCTCCCTACTGATACGATTTAATTGTCATTTTTCAGTATATAATTTTCATTTATCTAGGTTTTCAATATGCTTATGTTATTTTCGTGTATGCGTTTATACTTAATTTCAGCCTGATATTCTGCATATAGGTATGCGCACATGTATGTACTGTGTGTGTATTCTTATTTTCTTTTAGATCAATGTAATGAATTTTTATTCATTCCTTTTTCGGTATATGTTTCAATGTAAATAGTATATAATTAGTATACCATCTTAAGATTTTCCTTCTGTTTTTGTTAAAATTTCTTCTGTGAATTACTTTTTTTATGGGAAAATCTGCAAAATAATTTTAATTTTAAACTTTAAATATATTTATGTCATTTATATAACTAAGCCTGTCGGTCTTTGTTTAAATAAAAATATATCGTTTGCAAGTGTCTGCTGAAATAAAGGTCTTCTCAAGAAATCTGCTCCAGGTCTAAGCTCTTATCGAGTGAGTTATGTCTTCCTTAAGCAAAAAAAAGAAAGAAAAGAACTTGAAATTTTTTTTAAAAAATTTGATGGAAAAGAATAAAAATTAGTCCATAGTGTTACTTCCTAGAATGAACAAATTTTTATGGAATCCCTTACAGGAGTTACAATTTCAAAAATGTATCAATCTCAAATATTTTCTACCTATAATGAGATTATTCTTTTGTTTTCCTGAACAATATCCATTTCTAAATGAGAGTTTTAAGAGGTTCTATCTCTCCCCTTTTATTAATCCTCTTATGAAAAATAATTCTTAACTTTTGTATGTTTGTAAAAATCGATTCCTGTAGAATCATGATTTATGCTAATGCGAATTTCTGTTTAAACTCCAGCGGAATGAGAATAAGGTGGATGGTCGTTAGGCTGTTACGGAATATAGATTATTAATCGAAGCCCTCGATGTTTCCGAAAGAGGATCCTTCGTCTTGCTGAACAAGATATCTCGTCAAATCAGAACAAATAACATTACGTCGGGTCTTAGCAACAGATAAGTGATCCAAATATTGTTTATAGATATTTTGGTTAGTAATTAAGTTATCCGACTACCCTAAAATTTCAAATGACATTACTTTAAGCAATATGTTATACTTTAAAACACGTTTTACTCCAAATGTGTTTTGGTTTTTTTTAAATGATCAAACGGGGAGAGCAATTCCTAAAAAAGTTTTGAAAATAATTAACTAAAATGTTTTGTGTATGTTCTGTATAATATAGTAGAAGTATTTTAACCTTTAGATTTTTCAATCACTGTTTTATTACGAAATTTACAGTCCTTTATGTGAATATAATCACTGTTTTTTAAAGCAATTTCATATAATAACAAAGATAAAGTGCTCTAGTTTTTGTAAAAATTAAAATATCTCTTTTTCTGAAGGTCATTTCAAAAAGGAATTACTTAACAACATACCAGAATTGAAGATTTGTTTATAAACTTTTAGTACAGAATGGGCCCCGTTTATGTTATTTTTTGTAAATGCTTACCAATTTTTTACCCCATTTTAGTAATAATAATTTATTTTTCTCTTCTTAACTTTAGCATATTTTTCTTAAAATGTATTAAACTAGTCTAAGCGCAACAAAAAAAAATCCCCATATCTCTTCAAAAAAAAATGCTGTCGCAAGTAGTCGGATACCTTAAGTTGAGCATTTCCTTGGCTTAAAAACCTTCTGATAGTAAATTGAAAGTAAAATAAAGGTGTTTTTTTATTATAATGTCTGTTTATTCGGTGTCTCCAACTTCACCAGCCCCCGATGGGTCGCGACAGATATTTTAGGGAATGCTTTCAACCCTCATTTTTCCAAACCCCTTTAAAACACAACATTAAGTAATCCAGATAATCATTTTAATGCAGATTGGTTGATAGATATTGTCAGTTGGCAGATATTTGACTTGACGTAAGTCATTGCATGCTCTGTATTTACTGTCACCCCAGCCACTAAATTACAGTCAACCTGTTAATTGATATATTTCGCACTCTGAAATACCTTAGAAATACAAAAAGAAGACAACCATTTAAGAAAACTTGTGATGTATGAAAGAAAAAATATGTATCAATCCTTGGAAGAAATGGCTTATAAATTGTCTTTTCAATTTAACTCTTCTGGATTGGTTATGCGGGGAATTCTAATCCAAGCTTCTGTGTTAATTAAACAGTTAAACGTAAGACTTTAAATCCAGCTGTGTTTACTGTTGTCTAATTTTATAACAGATGAAAAAATATACGAGATCGAAGATGTAATAAAATACTAAATCTCTTAGGAATAATTTTAAATGTATTAAAAAAAGGGAAGAAAAGAAATACAGCTTTCAAATCTCTATAATTATGATGAGGCAGGCGTGTATTGCAAAGCTTCACCTGAAAGCGCCAAAGTATCTGACTAAAAAAAATACGTTTAGGAGAAAGCTAAATAAGGAACGAGTTTCCACGTTGTTGTTCGCAAATACTGACGGAACTCTCATGCTGAATGATATTGTGGTCATAAGAAAATTCGGCAATACCCTTTTTAAGTATGAAGAATTTTTGCAATTTCCTGATTAATTTCAAATCCATATTTACATAAAGCAAATTAAGATTCTTGTAATATAAATAAATCGTTATTTTGCTTCTCATCTGTTTAAATTGTTAACAGGAAAACTCTTTTAGCAATTTTATGTTTAAAGAAATAAGCATTAAAATATTAGCTGATACAATTTCAGTTATACACGTTTCATTACTTTTCCTTTCTTTCTTCTTTGTCCAACATGTTTTAAATGTTACACAAAATACCAAAAAAAAAATCGTTTAACAAGGAAACAAAAAAAACTCCTAATTTTAAAAAAATGAACAGTTGTGTGTTGTAGATTCCTTCACATATTGCTCTATTATTAATTTTCTTATATATCTTTTGTATCATCGTGATGGAACCTGATTTTACAAATTGTGCAACGGAATTCTGGAGAGTGCGTGAAGAGGAGGGAAGAATCATAGCCTGCAGTTTAGGGTTTTAATTTTTCTTCAAAAATCTATTCCATTCCCCTTTGAAAAATCGAATGTAAAAAGAAGACACATATATATGAATATCCCTCAAACATATTTGATCACATAATGATAAAGAAAATTGAAAGCCCTGTTTAGAGAAAATAAAGCTGAAACAAGAAAATGAGAAGCTGAAAACGATAAATTTATCTCATAGAATTCCCATGAAGAAATTAAATATCTTTTGTCAAGTCTTGAATTTATTTCAAAATGATGGCTTCGATACTTTTTTCTATTATCTATTCTTTTTTTTTGTCACAATAACTATTATGACTAAACAATCTGAATGTTAATAAGAATATTTTCTATCACTGTAGAGGAAAGAATACATTCTTTGGTTATAAATAATAGATGTCAACTTTGAATCATTCATAATTGTTGAATAAATCATGCCACATAATTAGAAGGCCTAATTTACATAATCAGATTATACTGGAACTTTAAAGAACTTTTTTTTCATGGAACAGTATTTTGGCCATTATTTACGGAAGAGATATTCATGATTTCTTATAAGTGTAAACAACTAATTACAAAGATAGTGTTTACAGCAATAATTTTCTATTTTAAAAGATTTAACAATGAAGTATTCGTTTAGGTGATAATTAAATTAGAATACACAATAGCTGTTATTTATAAGATTTCATTTTCTGTGGCTTCCGGCACTTATTTCAGTTTTGGTTGAATTTTGTTTTCTCATTTGAAAAATCTAATATATTTAAGAACAAAAAATATCTTATGACTAAATTGTAACAAATATTTAATTAAATATACAGGGAAATGCATAATAATTCTTAATTATTAAATTTAAGTGAAAACTTTTTTTTTTCATTTTTAACAATTTATGGCGATTTAAGTAGCAAAATTTATTGTTTCCCAACTGCCTCTAGTACATAAGTGTTAAGTAATTTACATCTTTTAAATCTGGGAAAAAACTTTAGAAAAATTTAAATAATCCTTGTTTGCTGCTTATATTTTTTTTATTTTAGTTTCATCAGTTTGACATTTTTCTAGAATAAAAAAGGTTTAATTTGTTTTACTACACAAAATAAATTTAAATATTTCAAATCACACAAATTTCGTCTCAGATAAAAGGATACAAAAGGAATACATATTGCCATCCCAAGAAATGTTATTAGCAGTCATCGTAGCTTTGAGGTAGAGCAGAGGTTCCCAAACAGTTTGCCTCATAGACCCCTTGCCATATTTTTTGGTTTAAGTTACCTCTAATATTGAATTTTTACAAATTTATCAACTCAAATATCTTTTTGAAAGCTAGTATAGAGTATACCAACTATAAAAGAAATTTCTCACTGCATTGAAGTATAATGTTTAAAACTTAAGAAGCACATGTTAATTAATTATATTAAAATTTAATTAATACATAAAGTAACTGAACAACAAACAAATTCTTTATTGGGAGGAATGAATCTGGTGCTTTAATAATAAATTTTCAACATTTGGAATCAATCTTTTCAAGTTTAACCCTAAATCTCCTCTGTTAGTGATGACCAGTATCCCCTCCCTCCCTTTTCTTGTTTAGGAGATTGGCAACCGTGCTGAAACTCCTCATTTTCGAAATAACCTTCAGGATAAGAGATATTTTAATTTTTACAAAAACTAGAGCCCTTTATCTTAGTTATTGTATGAAATTGCTTAAAAAACAATGATTGTATTCACATAAGGGACTATAAATGTTGTAATAAAAAAGTTATTGATAAATCTGAAGGTTAAAACACTTCTACTATTGTACAGAATATACTCAAAAAAATTCAGTTAATTATTATCAAAACATTTTTTAGGAATCGCTGGCCCCGTTTGAGCATTTAAAAAAACACATTTCAAGTAAAACGCGTTTTAAAGTATGACATATCTTGCTTAAAGTAATGGCATCTGCTTTTGCTAAAACACTTGTAGTTTTATAAACATAGTATTCTTATAAAACTAATAAGATGGATTATAAAATAAAATCATAAAAAAATTTGTCAGTTTTTGGCAAAATTCATAATTTTAGGGTAGTCAGATACCTTAAAAAGTATTTTTTAAAGTGTGAATACTTGCTACTCTAATGCCTTCTTATGAATAAGAGTTAAATTGTCGAGTGGTAACTTGTATTGCAGTCCATCTATTCACTGTTACATTATGAGTTAGTCAACAATGATCCCGTCCATATACATTCAGCGGCCCTATTCACCAGAATCACTGCATTCTCATCACATGTGTGACACAGTGGCTCGTCAAAATCCCAGTCATTGCTTGCACCATTTCCTAGAAGGAAAGACTCATTCATTGACTCCCGGCAATTTGCACCCAATCATATGTGTTTATATCTCTCCTCTAAACCATACCCATTGCATTACTGCTTATAATGACTGACCACTGAACACGTTATTTGCTTTCCATTTACATAGCCGCCCGCAGGCACTATATTTGCAGAATTCCAGCTGTCTGTAATTTAATTACTCTTCAATGTATATCAGATAACGCTAGCTTATTTAACATATAAATGTGCTCTGTGAATGATATTTTCATAAACTAATGCTACAAATCAAAATTACAGTAATTTTAAGTCAAAAATGAAATATGTGCAGTAAATAGAGCTTCATATTCCATAAGAGCGCAAACTTCCTTTTCTTTTCCTAGATATTATAATGCAGTGCTTCTCAAGCTTTCAATATTTGCGACCCAACAATCAATCATAGTTTTCGTCGCACCCTCTCCCAAACAATAACAATATATTAAATGCAATAACAATGAACTTTGATGCTCAAACTAGAATACGACCTTATTTATAAGGCATACAAATTTTCATGATACTTATTAAGTGTTGTATATATATTACTTTTAAATAATAGAATTAGTATTATGTGCATTTCATTTCTAATTTTTAAATTGAAACAGATTGCAAAATAATTTTAACTAAGCTAAATATTTATTTCTTCACATCCTTAAAAATCTTAGCTAAATATACAAAAAGTAAAATACTAATTAAATACACATTACTTCCTTCTAATTTCCCAAAGTCGTATTATTCCCTTCTATTATGTCAATTTATTTGGGATAAATTAACATAATAGAAGGGAATAATACGACTGAAGCAATGAATTTTTTTAATGAATAATGACTTTATGTTTTGTGATATTTTTTTAAGCTTATGTTCGTGTTTCCCGCTCAATGATATTATTTCTATTGGTGTTACTTCGTATACTTATTGATGAATCAATAAATGTAATAATAATTTGAATTTTTTCGTAGAATTCAAAAAATTTATTATTAATATTACGTAACATTACACATTAATCAATTTTTGTAAGATTAATAGTGATATTTTTCCAATGGGCTATATCTGCAGTTAGCCTTCTTGTCCTTCTTCACACACACAAACTCAGTGTAAAACTCCAAACCTTCATAACATAAAGTAGTGTTTAATTTGAATACCATTTGTACTGAGATCTCACGTGCAATTCCCTTCATTAATATCTTGATCTACACCATGACGTTATTTGATCTGAGAACTTCGCCTTGTTAAGAAACCGTTATGTATACAAATGAGTATTTCTATATAACCAGAATAGTAATAAATACAAATAAGAGGATGACCGGAGGATGAGACGAAGACTTAGTGGATGTCAGCGAAGAGTTGAATCACAGTTCTGAAGGAAATTAAAGTATACGAGAAGTTGAAGGGACCAATGAAAAACTTCGAATTATCAAGGGTGTAAATTATCAAGAGAGTAAGAAAAAACTCCTAAATTTTTCTCTAACACATTTAAATTATAAACTATGTAATAAAACAACACAATTGTATATATGTATAAAATTAGTTTAAAATATTTTTAAAAAGTACATACTATACAGTATAAATACTATACAAAAGTTAAAAGCCATGCAGTAGTACATTTATGTAGTAATTCCCGAACATGATTCTTCCACTCCCCACTCTTCTATTTCTCATTGGAAATAAAATCGTTTCACACCCGGTTTCCTCAGACACTGTGCCCAACAACAATGGTTCTTCAAGGCAGGGTCCATCCCGGCCTGTGCCCTATTTGGTGCCATATGTTATAAGTCATACAGATGAGCCATAAATCGGTATGTAAGTTCGAAGCAAATGACATAATCTTCGCCTGAGAAACCTGTAAACGCAAAGAAAGGGTAACAGATGGTCATCAAATAGGCTACGTTACAGGGAAGACATGCAGAGATAATGCAAAAAAAATATGTAAGCCCTAATTGTTTGTTACAGATCTTTGAAAGTAAGTGTTCGAATAGTCGAGTTTTGTAAGATGACTTCGAATTATTGAGTGTTGTAATCTGGACAGCAACAGATTTTACTTCGAAATATTGAGTGTACCAAAACGTATTGCTTTAATTAGAAATATCAAGAGTTTTTCTAAGGGTTGAGCATATACTTCGTATTACCGAGAGGTTCGTATTATCGAAAGTTTGAATTAGTGAGAGTCGACTGTACATATAAGTTATTCTTAGTTGGGGCTGGAGACGAAAGAAAATATTAATTTAGAAAAAAATGTTTCATAAATTCCTAAATAAGATCAATACAAAATCGCAAATCAAAATGATTTCGAAGTAGAAGGTTTCATAAAATCTAACAAGTAGTCTGCCTGATCAAAGATTTTTTTCTCCTACAAAATCTCCTCGTAGCATTCTAATATTTTTTTAATCCTTGTTTTATTGAAAAAATACGTTCTTCGTTGGAGTATGTATTATCTAGAATTTGTAACACTTTTTCAATTAAACTGAAACCTATCAAATTACCAACCGTCTGTCGATCTTTTGATTAAACTGGGTCAACAGACTCCAGTTCTTCAATATTTTGCTCTTGCTCATGCATTTCTATGAGTTCATCAATTGCCAGTTCCTGATTGTGGGAATCCAGCAGTTCTTGAACGTCATCATCGCTATCCACTTCTGAATTTATTTGCCTTGCAAGATTGAAGACTTCTTCAATCAAGTAACCAATTTCATCAGGCTCTGACAATGATTCCGACTAAATTTTAATGATGGAAAAAAGACTGCGAGTGACTTCCCATTGAAGTCGCTCCCTCACCGTCCTGCCTACCTAAGGGTGTGGGGGGGAACAAAGAATAACCAGAATTTTCTATAATAATTATTATTTTATTATTGTTCAAGCACACTAATCAACCTCAAGTTAAACCATAAGAGGATGCCCTAGGAGCGATATAAAGAAAGCAACAAACCCTAAGTGAACAAGCGCAAGTGATAAGTTTAATTTAACTTAATCTATCTCAGACTATAAATTCCCAATCTACTAATTTAGTACATTGGCAAGCTCCGTTCTTAACTCAAGTTGTGAAAATCAATTAAACCTCACCTTCGTAGGGCCACAACAAATTCTCGCTCCTTCTACCTTACAATTACAAAACCCTGACTTCATATAGTCAAACTAATCTCCATATCAGGGTTTCTTCTTGAGTAGGATGGCTGTGAATTAACGCGAATGCTAGCTCAAAGTTTCCCCAAGAGGATTAGTGTGAAAGTCGCGTATAAAGATCCGTCACAAGACGAATCGACGAGATTTGAAAATCACGTAACTCCGAATTCGTGTAGGTCGAGGTATCACTATAATTATTTTTTATATCTTGTACGAGTTGAATAAAGAATCTGTTAAGCCTACTGCCTTGTCATTTTTGACTGGAATACAACAGTGCGTCAGAGTACTCTTCGTCACACATTAAGTAAGGTATTGATTCTGAAGAAAATAACAGTATTTTAATAATCATAACAGAAAAAAGTATACATCCTCTCAAAATTTACAATGAAAGAAATGCATTCAAAAATGCCTCTATTGATTCAGGAACAGCATCTATGTATAAAAATCAACTGAAGATGGCTTCTTGTTTTCCACAGTATGAAATAAAATATGCGTCGCAAGCTTATGTGCGCTAAAAAGAATTGAAACTAAATCTGGATACCACAAAAGCAAATCTCAGTAGATGCGGCGTATAGAAAACACGAGTCTCACAAGGTTTTTCAGTTTTTTCCATTTTCCATTGTTTCATCGCTTTCAGCTATTATCCACTTCATAAATCTGAATTTTTGTCACGTTTCCTTTTCGAGATTTGGTGGATATATAAAATATACAACAAATTCCTTCCGAAACAATACCATTGCTTTTGTCAGGATATCTACGAATCAGAAGTGCGTGAACTGAAACTCATACCCCAAATTCTGTGCATAAAAATAAAAATAAATAAATTCTGATGTTTAAAATTTCTATAATTTCCTTAGGTACCTTTTCGAAATTATTAATTTAATTATTTGTTCGACGTTTGGTTTTATTTCCTTATTTTGTACCATTATTTCTTGCTAATCTATCTTTTTTCCAAATTTTTGTTGTATGTTTTATCTAAAATTCTATATTTTGTGTTCTTAATTAAAGTTTATTTTACGATTATTTATATTGCTTTACTGTAGATTTAAAGTTTTATATATTCTCTACGAAATCATTCAAACATGCTTAGATTAAATATGGTTTTTGAAAATATTTTTTTTTTCTTGTTTAAAATGTCCTTGTTCATCACAATTTAATTTTTAGCTTCATATCTTCTCTCAATATTCAACTAAACTTAACTCTTTTACATTGACTTTTTTTATTCAGTTTCATGTAACAAAATTGCATAAAATTGGAGACTTTTTTTCATTGGGTGCTCTTTAAAAAGAAAGAATAAAATTCGTCAATTAACTGCTAATTTAATTTTGTAAGACATTGATATAAGAGTTTTAACAATAATCTTTAAATGTTGATTAAAGTATATAACGCACTCTGATAGTTCAAAGAGATCTGAATGTTTGTTTAGCTTTCCAAGAACTATATAAAGATCTTGGTCAACAAAAGGAAAAATAAATTAATGCATAACGTATTTTTCTGATTTCAAAATATTTAAGAAAAAAGTTCATCTACTCAAGACGTCATCATCAGATGAAAATCATTATTAGATTGAAACATAGCGATTAAAGTATATTTATAGGACAGCGATATTGACTTATTTCCTCATATGCAAATTTGCTTACTATCAACCATTGAGGAAGAATAATTAATAACTATTATTTCAAGTATTTTAAATTTAATGTTCAAATTCTTAACTTTGAGTCACTTATAGATTTATTTTAGTTATAATGGGAAAACGTATTAATATTAAATGTATAAATACTGTAATGGGAAGTTCTTAATACACTGACCTAAGAAAAATCCCCAAAACAAGAAAAAATTATTGTAGAGTAAAGAAATTTGGACAATGCAATTGTCTATCTAACATGTTTAATTGATTAAATTTACAAGATCACAGGTTAGTTAAAGATCTAGAAAATGCATTTCAAATGTGAAATGCTATTACATTAATAGTCGGTTTAACTTCCAGAATTTTGAATGCAAGCATGCATGTATTGTGTCATACAGGTGCCGAATGTCACTTTGGGGTATGGAGTTCCATGCTTGTTGTACTTGTTGTATCAATACTGGGACGGTCAGCGTTCACTGTGGATGATGCTGGAGTTGTATATCAATGATATTCCATACGTGTTCAAATGTAGACAGATCTGGTGATCTCGCAGGCCAAGGTAACACATCAGCCCTCTGTAGAGAACGTTGCGTTACAAGAGCGGTGCGAATGCGAGCGTTACCCAGTAGGAAAATTCCCCTTGAATGCTAATCATTAATGGCATTTCTAAAGGTTGAATTAGCGGAGTGGCGTAAACATTTGTAGTAAGAGTGTCTGGGATAACCACGAGAGTGCTTCTACAGTTAAAGGAAATCTTTCCCTAGACCATAACTCCAGTTGAAGGTCCAGTGTGTCTAGGTTGCAGACAGTTTGATTGTAGGCGTTCCCCTGGCTTTCTTTTGGTCAACACACGGTCATCGCTATCACACAGGCTGAACCTGATTTCATTAGAAAACCCAACAGATTTCCACTCCGTCCTCCAACGAGCTCTGGCTTGACAATACTGGCATCACAAACGGGTATGACTTGGAGTCAGTGGAATACGCGCAACAGGAGCTGACCTTGAAGTAACCAATTTCTAACAGTTAATTGTGTCACTGTGGTATCAACTGCAGCTCGAATTTCTGCAGTAGACACATAGCGATGCACCACACGCCGAATACGGTTGTCTTCCGTTTTAGTAGTGCCATGTGAAGGCCTGAAAACAGGTCTTCTTGAGACAGTACCATCCCTTAACCACTACTTCCAACAATCATGCAAATTGGATACATTCCGGCAAGTCTTTCTGCAATATCTCTGCAAGAAAATCCACATTCTCGTAGCCCTATTATACGACCTCGTTCAAACTCGGTGAGTTTTAGACAATAACTTCTTTGTTTTCTTAAATGCATTATTGGCTAACATCGACTCAATACGTCAAATTTTACAGACAAATAACGCTCACGAACTTACAACACACAATTAAAGCAACCCTGATTTGAAAGTTCTAAGTGACGCTACTAGCGCCACACTTCAGCGGGAACCACTAAATTTGAATCGATGTCATCTTTCAGATGTATAAACACTCCTTCCAAATTTTGTTTATATAATTAAAGTCTTTCTTGGAGTTGGGTTTTTCTTTTCATCATTGTACACTGCTGGCCACAGTAAATGCAACACCCTGAAGGAAGCACGCAAATAACATGAAATTTACAACATGCATTAGTGAAGGTGAGATATGCAAATGATTAGAATTTCAGCGCAGACGCACATCACGTACGCCTGGGGCGCCACCTCAAAGCGCTATTTAAGGCTTGGAGATTTTGAAGATTTCAAGTTCGGCAATTGTCTTTTTCTTGTGGTTTTTTCAAAAAACGATCAGTTATGTCTCGTAGAAAACAGCGATCACATTTTGATCAAGTATCTGAGTTCGACAGAGGAAGGATAGTGACCTACCAAGATTGTAGATTATCTTTCAGGAAAATCGATAGTCGTGTTGGAGGAAACCAAACAACTGTAATGCGGATATGGGATCGTTGGAGGCAGGAAGGTACGATGGACCAACGTGGTCAATCGCATCCACCCCAATGCACCCCTTCACGTGACGACCGGCAAATTGTGCGCATGTCAGTGACGGATCGCTCAGTCACATCACGAACCATAGCACAGCACATTGAGTCTGTGACACATCATTCAGTGTCTGCGCGTACCATTCGACGCCGTTTACAGCAGAGTGGTAACCGCAAGACATCTATTGCTTGGTCTACCTTTGACGCAGAACCACAGACGTCTCCGCCGCCAATGTTGCGATGAAAGAAGGATCTGGGTGGCAGAATGGAATGAAGTTGTCTTTACTGACGAGTCACGTATCTGTCTGCAACACCACAAAGGTTGGATTCGAGTCTGAAGTCACCGTGGAGAAAGGATGCTGAACAGCAGCGTTACGCACCACCACACTGGTCCTGCACCGGGTATAATGGTATGGGGCCGTATTGTATATCACTCTCGCACTCCTCTAGTACGCGCATTGCCGGTACTTTAAACAGCCAGCTCTACATCTCCGAATTGTTGGAGGTAGTTATCTTTCCTTGCTTTCCTTGCCTTCAGGGCTTGGCCACAGCCATATTTCAATAGGATAATGCGCAACCACACATAGCACGCATTGTCCAAAGGTTCTTCGTCAATCACCAGATTGAATTGCTTCCCTGGACGACTCGCTCTCCGGATATTTCACCGATAGAAAACATGTGGTCCATGGTTGCTCAACGATTGACCCATATTACACCCCCAGCAAGCACACCAGATCAAATTTGGCAACATGTGGAAGCTGCTTGGTCTACTGTACCCCAAGAATACATCCAAAGTCTCTTTGAATCAATGCTGAAGCGTGTGGCAGTGGTGATCTCCAACAATGCGGCTACTCTGGCTACTGGTTCTGGCAGCAACCACACTTCACAGAAGTCTATAAATTTAATCATTTGATACTTGGTCAACGTGTTATCTACAAAATAAATTTTGTTGTGCTATCTCTTGTCTTTCTTGGTGTTGTATTTACGGTGGCCAGCAGTGTATATAAATATAGACAGATGTGGTATAAAACATATACAATTATTTTTTTTATAAATTTCAGCAGTTTCCAAAATTAATAGTTTTTCAACTTATATGTTTCCTGGATGACGTGGAAAGCATTTCCTTCTAAATACACAAATCCCGTATTTCTTACACGGTTTTTCTAGTAACAAGAGGAACACTTCCCCCACGTAAAAAAGAGCCTTATATATATACCACTCAGCCACTGGGCTTCAATTTCTAATATACATTTTCTAAATTCTTATGTCTAGTTTACATAAAAGCTTCGGTTCTTTTGCTTCAGTTTTGGTGATTATTGATGATTTATCTCTATAGTAGATAACATTAACTATATATGTAGAGAGAGAGATGTATGAATAACTTTATTTCATCTTAACATAGCTCATTCATTAAGGGCTTATTGCTATAAAAATCGCCTTCTGAACTGTATTTGTTCATAGTAATTAATAGCAAAACGTTAGATGATTTTCTTACAGCTTCAGCATACATAGAGAACTTCAAATGTTTGACTTATGATAACGCCATTTATCGTATAGCTCGTTGGATCTCAAGAAGTTTAAAATACGTATTCACAACCGGATGTAAATTAGATTCCTTTCATGATTCTTTTCATAATCTTGCTTTAAAAAGATATCAGAAAGGTAAGAAAAGATATCAGATATCTAAAGGAATCTGATCTCAGATTTATAATTTCTCAGAAAGACTTGTCGAAGTTTAAATTATCTTATTTTGATGTTTACAAGTTTTATGATAAGCATTAAGAAAGACAAAATGAACGCTTTCAAGATGTATCTCTGCGCATTCTTTTTTTTAATTTATAATATTTAAATATTGTTTCATTGATTTTTTAATTGATAAAACAAGGAAGACTAAAACAGATGTTATCACTTATTCAAAGTTCAATGCACAGTTTTTGTAGCAAAACTTGTATGTTTAAACTTCGCCATTAAATGGATCACTGAACAAAATAGTGTCTCAGACTATCTCATCTGTACAGACTCTCTTTCCTCCTTGGATTCTCTTCAGTGTATTTCTTCATCTAACAACATAATCGTCGAGATCCAAAAGCAACTGAAAAGCCTAAAAGATAAAAACAACTCAATAGATTTTGCATTTGTTCGCGGACGCAGGGCATTTCTGGAAATGAGCGGGCCGATTGGCTAGCCAAGGCTGCAACCAAGCGCAAAATTGACATTGCCGTTAATATTCCTAAGTCATTTTACAAGAAGATTATGAAGGAAAGAATGGTGAAGTCTTGGAACCAAGAATATCTAACATCAAATAATAGGAGCGTAACAAAGAAAATAACATTAATAGAGACTGTCCTGCCATCATTTTTATACTAATAACAAAATAACCCAATTTCTAACTGGTCATGGCAACTTTAAAAGCTACTTGAAAAAATTTAATTTAGTTCCGTCATCTTCCTGTGATTGCAATATTGGTGGCGAGGAAAACGTAGAACGTGTGCTCCTTCTGTGTTCCAAGTTTGAAAGAGAACGGAATATCCTAAGACTGGCATTCAAGGGACTTAATGTAAATTGGCTTCCGAATCTTCCTCAACTGCTTTCCACCAGAAGTACTTTTAAAAAGTTCAGTGAGTTTCTTATGAGTATTTGTAATTCTTCCTAACCTCTAGAGATTATTTTTTATTACTTTTTTATTTTTTTAAAAATGTCTTTATTTTTTTTTTTTATTCTTTTGTATTGTGGGCTTAATACTTACTTCTGTGTGCCCTGTGTGATACTTTGTGGTGCACGGGGATTTTATCATTGTTTTCAATAAAAAAAAATTTCAAAAACTAAGCTGAACTCACCAACGTTATTTTACAAATTAATTGACATGATATATAGAACGTGTTCCAGACTTTTATTTTATTTCTTAAAGATATTTTACTTATACCGATTTTAAATGTCTAGCGAAAATATTTCCCTTCATTCAATCAATTTTTTTCATCTTCGGAAAAGGTAAATGGTTTTTCTTATCAGTTGATAAATAATTGTGTAAATAAATTCCACAGTTAAATAACTATGCACACACTATGTTTAATGGTTAGATATTTATAAATAAAAATTTAATATTTATCATTGCAGACCTAGTGCATTCCCCTGGAGTTGGCATCAATTTTAAGTGCGGCACCATATAGGTGAAATATAAATCACCGCAATGTAATTTTGACACCCAGTTTCCTCCTCAGAGGGAGGCACCTAAGCTTCAACGATTGAAAATGGTACTAGGAATTTAATTTTGAGAGAAATACCCAAGCCAAACAGGCACGCTAGGGATCTTTAATATGACGCATACGCATTGAACATGGACTCTGTCGAATTTCTGCTTCAAGAAAATTCACCGGCTTGGGCCGGTGTCAAACCCACAACTTTAGGCGTACAAGGCCAGAGACGAACCGACTAAGCCACAAAGCAGGCTATCAATAAACATAAGCCTCTTGTATTTTAAATTTTGGGATTTCATATTGATTGTTATGATAATTTTCATTGACAAAAATAATAATAAGGGACATTTCTTTCAGAAAAGCAATTAATGGGGATTTGATAAAGAATTATTTTTATAGATTTTTAAATGAAAGACCCTTTTTTTAATTTGAATATTCCAACTCAGTTATTTTTAAAAATCTTATTTAAATTTTACAACAAAAAATAGTATTAATCTTTTCCCCATTTTCATTTATCCAGGCGTATATCCCACGTTTCTTCCTTTCATTAAAAAGGTAATAGAGAACTAATTCAGTATTATTTTAAATCTAATGGGAATAGCTGAGAGTTTTAAGTCTTTTGTTTCTTGAGGAAGCTTTCTGTTGCATGAAAAATAAAAATAGGAAATTAATAGTTCATTAAAAACCCATTAAAGTATCATTAATTGACAGAAATTAGGAGGATGGATAAATTTCCTTTCTTAAAATGATAAAAGAAAGTTTCTTTTTTTTATACATATTTCTGTAAGCCGTTCTTACGTGCTAGCACAACCGTATTGACGACATAGTATAAAACTACACGAATTCTAACAATAGAATACGCTGACGAAAATATGGAGCGCGCAGTCGAAAAATAAATAGTATATGAAAAAGTAATTACAAAATAATAATAACCAATAAAAGGAAATGAATGAGTAATTTATTATTTATTTTTATTTCTTTTATTTTATTATTATTAATATTAATTTTATAAATATATGTTATTTTAATAACATATGTAATAATAAAATTATAATAATATGAATCATAATAATATTATAATAATATTTTAATAATGTATACATAACAATATTATAATAATATATATCATAATAATATTATAATTATTATTATTATAATATGTAATTACATTATTATTAATATTATTACTAAATTTTATTGCTTAAGAATCCGGTAAATTCCATATTCGCATTTTAGTATTCGAGCTTGCTATATCAATGAACGGTTAGGCTCTTAGAATGGCGATCAGCGGAGAAATATGAAACGAAGCACTTGGTTGCCAATTCAGCGCCTACCACACGTGCAAAGTTGGGGTTACCAATTGCGTTAATTATCTTGAAATCAGGCATGGCTGCGATAGTACGTAAGTACTTTGAAACTGATTCCAAATGCATTGTAATTTAAAACAAATTATTTTTAAAAGTATTAAATTCTAAAGATATTAATTAATTTAATTAAAATTAATTTAAATATAAATTGAATTTAATTGACACCCCTACATCTAACAACCTTGTAACTATAAACGCACATAAATTGTGCCTTTTAATTAGCTGTAGTTAAAAAAATAATATTCATGATAGTACATTTATTTTTAAATAGTAATAATAAATTACCAACTAAATCAATCAATCTAGTGGCATCCTTCTATGAATCTTAAAAAAAGGTTTATTTGCTCCGGAATCGTTCTGCGGCTGCGGTAGCCTAGTGGTCAAGTTCACAGGCTCGTGGCTAGTGTCATGAGTTCGAACCTAGAGCCACTAAAGACCCGTCGTGTAGAGGGGGCTGAGGGTGTGCCAGCTCAGGTGTCGTTCTCGTCACTTGACCATGGTTCAAAGTTACGAGGTCCATTGCCAGTATCTCTCGTCTTGCTTTATAGTGGAAAATAAATAAACACTTACTCATCTCGAAAATTGTTCAAAAATTGTCCTTAGGATGGCATCCAAGAAACAGGTTGCCACTACTTTTAAGGTATTTGTATATTAATCTTTCGCATGCAATTATTGTCGATAAATTGATGGAATGGCATTATTACGTAAATAGCCAATCATTATTTAAATATAACATGATTAATTATAGATTTTCAAAATGATAATTATATGGTGTTATCCTTCAAAAGATATTTTTTTAATCTTTGTTGTTTAATCTCTGCAATTTGTTGTTCTCTTTTAATTCTTACTTAAATGACCCTTTTAACAAATACCTTTTTTAATATAATCTCTGTGTTCAATCTTCTAAGTTTACAGCTTTATTTTTTATTGTCCCTCTATATTCCTAATTTAATATTTGTCAGTTCAAGAAGTTTTAACAGACAATACTTAATTCTTTTATAACACATTAATCCAGTATCAAGGGCAATTCTCTGTAAAAATTGGTCCCTATAGCGGTATAAAAAATCCATGTGTCAATATTTAACTTGTAAATCTTTATCAAACGAATTGCTGTAATTACTGCTGTTTGTAATTGCTGTCACTGCTTCCCTGATTGATCACATTCCTGACTAAGCACAGCAAGCCTAAATCGAGCTACTAGGCAAAAAATGTTGACTATCGATGCTTGTGTTTTGATTAAACTCGAGAAATTCCCAGACAAGAAACGAAAGAAGCTAATAAACGTGCATATATTTTAATAGATTGTAAACGTATATTCATGATGTAATCAGATTTTACATATTAAACCTCACACGGCTTGGTTTTTATTTCAAATAATTTTCCTTTTGGTAAAATTGCACCATTTATTTCAAAATTTTGTTTTTCAATTACCAATAGAAAAATGTTGGAAAAATCACGCTATGATAATTATGGTCCGCACATATAAAGCGATACTTTTTACAGATATCTGCAACAATACTTTTCTCGAGTTTTTCTCATTGCTTACATAATAATCTTAATCGTATCGATAAATGTATTTAAGTTTAAAACTTATTATAGACATCAAAATAACAAATTTTTTATCTAAATCAAATTTCCCCTATTTCCAGATTTGAACGTAATAAGTAACATCCTGGTTTGATTTGATTTTTTTAATTAAAGTCACTTTCTAAAGCAGCGGGAAAGCTATTGGCGACAAGCCTAGTAATTTTGAGCCTTGGTCAAGGGACCAGAACAACAACACCTGATCTCTGGCATTCTACTCTTTTAACTTCCACACAATGCTAATGCAAACATCTTGGATACTAGAGAGAGATTTTTACTACTTCTACTATAGTAATGAATTTAATTTCTATATATATGTATATGTTACGCAAGGCCCGAAGTCGGCCATTTCCCGAATTGGCCGGCCCAATTGCCGAACAGCCAATATCGCCACGCAATTACCGGCCAAATTCCGATCTTTCCTTGATTTCGGGGTTTGGCCAGCCAGTTCGTGAAATGGTATGGGGTGATCGGCCAAAATCAGAAGAAAAATGTCATGAGCAAATTTTGGGTGTTTGTATACCGTAAAGCTAATGATAATCACGTTATAGCTGCCGCAGAGGAGTTTTCCGACGAATCCGCCTCTCTTAGGCGCCTAGGATCGTCCTTCGGAACAAAGACCAAGCAGGTACGG
>BMAO01012811.1:0-18284 GCA_019973975.1 Trichonephila clavata
CTGAAATGTTCTTATACTCTGAAACATACATTGGTGTGGCCAGTGTAGAAAAGATTCAATTACGAGGTAGCGATATTTCTCCGGAAAGCTTTTAACATACCATCCACTTCATAATCTAGTAATCGAGCAAGGCACGAATATAAATAAAACGGCCTTATAGTTTCGTTTCCAATGGCAAGGTACAGGCACAGAAATCCCGCCTCTCGTGTTCTCAGTTGAGGGAAATAATGCATCAGCTCCAAGTAATTTTTGAAGAAATTTTTGTGATAAAAAATTATAATAATTGTCAACTCCGCTTCGCGAGAAATTCGTATCCATTTGAGTCTAGTATTCGATTGAAATTCTTTCAACCAATATTTCAAACTGCTAATCATTCCTATATTTCTCGTCTTACATACGGAGTCATGTGTTCCCTAGGGCGTGTACATCATTTTCTAAATAGTATTGTCAACTGAGATCGAAACGTTGTCTTCAGTTTAAATGCTCATCCCGATTAATGTCTCGGCTGTAGCTTAATAGTCGTTAGTTACATGGAAAGTAACATATTCTTGCCAGTAATCAAGATTGGCATCTGGCAAGAGATCCTTGTGGCACTTGTACCATTCTGCTTCCGTAGCCAGTGCCGGACTTATACCTACTACATTTCTTTCTTCAGTATCTGGTAAAGACAGCAAATATAGCAAATTGAGTACAAATTCACTGTAAAATTGCTGTTTCTTCCACGTTCTTCTTGAAAACCTTTGCGGACAACTCTGTGTGTAAATTTGAATTCGTATAAAAATCTCAGGACAGTACCATTAACAACCGAGTTGGAGATATTGTGCTTCTACAAGAAGACATCCGACCACGGCACATGTGGAAGAAACCTAGAGTGAGGAATTTACACTTGAGGAACGCGGCGGAAGATAAGATATTAAGAGGTGAGAATTAATAGTAGAATGTAACCCGCTCTGTACAATTGGTCACCCCTCTCGAAATCGACCAGGTGGGGAGGATGTTGGAACGAGAGTAACTGCCGTTTTTAGCAATAGTAGTAAAAACCCTCTGTCCATACACAGTTCAGAATTCAGTCTTATTCAATTCAGTCTAATTCAATACTTGCAAACTAGAATAAATGTGTTCTATACATTTCCTGTACTTTTATCTACAGGAACATGGTGCTTATGCCTTTTCACAGGAATCGAGGACTCCATTTCTTTGCAGTTCTTTGGTACCCATCAAAAGCAGTTCGCGTATTACCTCACGCCTAAAATCTTTCATAGTCTTTAACTCAACATATTTATGTGGTGGTGGGACAGACCAGATCCACGAGTCCATTTATCTTCAAAAAGTCTTAAGGACAGCAAGGGAGAAGCAACATCCTCCTCGTATGAAAAACATTTATGTAAAAGCATCTTATATATGATGTATGAATTCACCACTGAGACATCTTAAAAAAAAAAAAATGAAAAATTAAACTGTGTGACCTTTTATAGCTTTTCCTGTCTACCTCGTTTAGTCATTTCAAATGATCGAACAGGTCAGCAAATCCCATACTTTTGTTGCAGTCTTTTATCCCTAAAGACATGCGAGGTGCAGAAGATATGCTACTGTTTTCACGCGAGTTGTTCACAAATACACTCGCTGTTTCGTTTTTTGGTCAAATTGATGCTTAATCTATTAGAAATTTGTTTTCTCTTTTTTGATTTTGTGAGAAGTAATAAAATTTTTTTTCATTTCTTCGAAATCTTAATGACTTTAAAATTGTGCTTTTAATTCGATTTCGATTCAATATAGTGTACTTATTCCATGTTGCATTTATCAAAAGCCTGCCAGTTCAACACTAGAAAAATTTAGTTATAAGATCTTTACTCTAAAGGTTTAAGTAAAAGAAAGTCACTAAGTCTCCAGTGTCTTTATATTACATTAGTAAAATCTAAGAAATTCGGATGGTCATGGAATCAAGTGCGAGGGCGAATAATTTTTAGTCGGGCTGTGTATTTGTTACTGTGTATTCATTATGTAAAGGAATTAGATTCTGTCGGGGCTATATGTGCTTCACGTGGGCGCGAGATGTCAACTTTATCATCTAATGTTGATTCGAAATTACGAGGCTCTGTTAGAGTGTTAGAGTAACACTCAAAGCCTTAGTTGATTAACCAGCATTCCCTCAGTTTGTGGTGGTTTGAAGCTACAAAGAAATTCTCTATCGAGCTTTGGAATTTTACTACCCGAAAACATGCTCTTCCAGCAAAGCTTAAAAGTTTTTAAGACGATTTACACATATCTGTAATATTGTAATTTAAAATTTATATTACATTATTAAATATAAAATTCTCAGTATATTCAGAAATTAAATACAATACCTAGCACAAGATCATTTTATTTTTATTGCTGTTATTAAAGGTGTGCCATGTATTAACATTCTCTACGGGAGGTTTAGGAGGTTGCTAAGATTATTCGGAATTGTACGACGCAAAATCATATTAGAAATATTACGCCAAAATCTTGTTAAAACCAAGCTACTGGGAGGTAGTGGCGAACCTCAGTGATCTTTCTCTATTTTCAACCCTCTTCTAGTCATACATTCTCCTATCTTTCTTTTCCGGTCTCGATCACACATACATAATTTTTAAATACACATGAATACTACTCAACTTTTCTTTACTTTTGATTCAATTATGTAGTTCATATTGTTACTAACGCTGTTTTGTTTTCACTTGTTGTTTTGCTTTTTGTATTTGTGGTATTTGTGTTTTACTAACTACGTTGGTTTCTCAACCCGTATGTTTGCCGTGTGCGGCGTCTTGTAAGGATTAAAATGGTGTCCTGTGGATACCTTTGCCTTCCCTTTGGCCCACGCTTCGCTGTAGACGGATGGCAGGAGCGAGCCGCTCCTGTCAATCAGCTGTCCTCGGAGATACATTGTTGTAGAGTTGGCGCTTCTGATAAGGGGTAGCGGGTTTACCCGTTGAATCCTCGCCCTGATGCTGTAGTGCTAATCCTAGGTGTACTCCAAGTGAGCGCCTAGCCTGACTATTTCCAGTTTGACTGGCTAACTGCCTCCCTTGTTGGACTCCGCGGTGGGGGGAGGTACACCATGATAAAGGCCACTTCGTGTTCTCATAGATCCATATTTGCTGCGCCAGGGTAAAAGTTTTACCCACCTTAAACGTTGATGAATTTTCAGAATTCCTACAAATGTCTTTACCAAACAATGAGATAAAAATCACCATTTGCAGTTCGTATAACTCATAGGATGAGTTGGTTAACGTAAGTTCGTAAAACGATTTCGTTTCAGGGATTTACTTACTGAAACTGTCTGTCTTTTACAATCTAAATCCTTTCACTCTTCTCCCTTCCTTCTCGTCACCTATAGGTGAGTACGGGCGTCAATCCCGAGGTGCCCTAGTGATCTTTTCCTTTTCTCATGGGGTATATACTGTGTTTGGTTAACACTGGTGTCACGACCCCGAGGTACCCTGTTGATCCTTCTCTTTTTTCGATCCTCCTTCTCGTTTCCAATCATCCTTTTCCGTCTAGACCACAGATATATATTTTTATAAATACAGGGTGTCCTAAAACGACAATTAACATGCTCTAGATGTGCATCTGTTGGGCGTGCCTCCTCAGATTGCAGTCTACAGCAGAAATGCGTTAATTGTGTTCCCAGCCTCATTCATCCGATTACAAATGCCCAAAACGGAAATTAAAATGAAAACAAAAATCTTACTTAGGAGCACGTTAATTAATAGTTCCTCAGTTAAACAATATATATGCTTAGGCTACTTAGCCTTCAGCAAAATATTCTCAAACTTATAAAGTTTAAAAAATAATCTTCCTCTCCTTTGCAATGCCTGAAACCCTTATCTTATCAGATGCCATCGTCTTCAATGCCCGCAGTCTCCACATCATCCTGATCAACTTAAGCCCACCTGTTTCCATCCCCATCTTCAACAATACCATGTGAATCTCACAGCCACTTATTCCTAACTCTACTACTTTTACCGACCATTTTTCAATAAATCTTTGTATTATCCTTACAAACTGAAGCACGTTTATTTCCTTCCACTTTTGACAAATTTGCCGCTCTTATCAACTGAAAATCGGGCATCTGTCGCATTATTTGACATCAACTACAACATCCAATATTCAAACTTTCCTTGCATCTCCTCTAAAGCTGTGAAAAATTTAAAACAAAATGCATAAAATAGAAGCGCAACACAGAAACCAAAGCCCGACATTGAAATTAAATTGTCACCCCATAAACTGAAGTGAAGTTTCCTTCATTACACATCAGAAGACGAGGACATGATTCTCTGCGATGTAGACTAGTCACTAATGTGTTTATGCATTACGCCATACCTACCAAGAACCGGAAGAAATAATTTAAATACAATGTTTAATTTCTTGTGTAAATAGTGTCGAGTTTAAATGTCAGTTTACATCATTTTCAGCGTTTTAAAAGCATGAATATTAAATACGATTTTAATTTACTACTTTTAAATAAACCTTATTTATATCACATTTTAATATTTTAATCGTAAAATATTATTGAAAATTTGTAAAATTGGAAAATTTTAGGAAATAATCAACAATGTTCGGCTTGGTTTATCAAGAATTTGTTCTTGTGAGAATAGTCACTCTGTTTAACTTATTCGAACCCAGGACTTGTGTGTCAACAGACGAGTGTCTTACAATGGAACCAATGGTGCTTGTAGACTTTGTGGTAATATTGCGAGTCTGCTTATAAAATTATGACAAATGATCTAAAACTGTTGACTAAAACGGTTTCTTGCAAACTTGGATGCACGTTTGGAAGTCCCTTGGTTCTTTTAACACGCTTGATTTTCAAAAGTAACATGTCGATCAGCCCTCAGACACCGTCGCAGTTTACGTTCCCCTCTTTCATCTTAGCCACGTGGTACATTGCAGTTTTCACGCGTTTTTTTCAAAGGTGTCGTTAAGCCAACCGCGTAAGGCCTTTCCCAGCCCAGAACGGAAACTCGTTTCTAAAATAATGCTAGCCTTTGTGCGAAAGTTTATGATCACCTCCTTTTGTAATTTAAATAATTCGTGGTTTTACCCGTCACAGAAAGGTATGGCCAAAATTTGTCCGTTTTTAACCTTTATATCCATCTAGTATAAATTTCTATTGGATGTGTCGTTTATTTCTTATACAAAATGTAATCATGATAGTAACTCGACCCTGTATTGGTTCGGAGAAATTAAAAGCTAACTGGAAGTTCTGTTTGTGAATCAGTGAGTGAAGGTTCTGTTTGTGAATCAGTGAGTGAAGGTTCTGTTTGTGAATCAGTGAGTGAAGGTTCTGTTTGTGAATCAGTGAGTGAAGGTTCTGTTTGTGAATCAGGAGTGAAGGTTCTGTTTGTGAATCAGGAGTGAAGGTTCTGTTTGTGAATCAGGGAGTGAAGGTTCTGTTTGTGAATCAGGAGTGAAGGTTCTGTTTGTGAATCAGGGAGTGAAGGTTCTGTTTGTGAATCAGGAGTGAAGGTTCTGTTTGTGAATCAGGGAGTGAAGGTTCTGTTCTGTTTGTGTGAATCAGGGAGTGAAGGTTCTGTTTGTGAATCAGGGAGTGAATATTAACGTCTCACTGTTCAACTACACGAGGGCTTTTGGGGACGGTCCGCGTACTGTTGAACCATGGTCAAGTGACGCGGACGACACCTGAGCTGGCACCCCCTCTCCCAACTACCACACCAACGGGAGACGTTTGAGCTCTCGACAGATTTAACATGCATTGCTCCCCTACACGGCGGGTCTTCAGTGGTACTGGAATCGAACTCATGACATGCTAGCCACGATCCGATGCCTAGACCACTCGGCTACCGCGGCCACTTCTGTTTGTGAAATTGAAAATTTGAGCGTTATAACTAATGTTTCAAAATTTGTATGTTAGCTGCAGCGATAAATTATTACTCTATTGATGTAATAAAAAGAAAGCTAATGCTAACGGCAAAAGAAATATATTGCAATAAGAAATTAAAGCGTTACAATAAATGTAATCAATTACAACATAAATGACAAATCTGATATGAATTCTCTTATATATTACCACATGTTATTTTCGCTTTTGAAAACTCATTGAAAAGAATACCCGTCTCTAAAATCTTAAAAACCCATCCACTTCGAAGGAAGATATGTTAACATTCGTGAGCGCATGCGAACAAAGAATGCATTCCAGCTCCAACAATTGTACCAAGCATCATAATCGTAAAGTACATTAAAAACAAATAACATTTTTCTTTGACATTCTGTTGATTATCCCGATGTTCATTCTGTTCTGTAAATAAATTTCTGTCTAAATTTGGAGGAGAAGTATTGTTTTGATTAACATTAAGTTCTATTTTCTCATTGACATAACGTACAGTTTCACTTGCAGAATCGGTTTGAGGAGTATCCAGTGCAATAACGCAGTGTGATTCTTTTGAGTTGGGTAAGGAATCTTCAGGTGATGGTTTGTTGCGATCCGTAACCTGTTCGATACCATGTCGTTGTGTCTCTAGAGGAGCATTTCCTTCATAAATGCCATTCACACAAACCATTGGCTCCTTTTGATTTATGCCAATGCATCTTTGTACCTTCAGGGAGCAATTTAAAGATTTGCTTCGACTCAAAGGAATTGTTCTATTCCCAATTTTACCATTACTTTTACTGCGATGCATCGCAGTTTTCTTTGTCGAGGAGATTCCAACAATATTCTTTTGTAAGTTGATTTCGGTTCTCCCTTCAAAATCTAATCCCTCTTTAATCGACTGTCTTTCACATTTCTGATTTATACAGCCCTGTTGTTCGACAGTGGAAGAACAAGCAGGAAGTTTTCGCGATGGTTCTCTAAATAAAGCTTCACTTCGGCTCTGTTTTTATGTACATCTACATTTTGAACTTTTGAGGTATAAATGCTTTCATCGGAGGCCTCTTTGCGAATGACGCTGTTTCCTATATTCCAAGATTCAAGAATTGTACATCTTTTTTCCATGTTTCCTGTTCAGAATTAGGGTGTTCTTTTTCAGGTGGTGCGATATCGGTGCATCTTTTTGGATGTGTCTGGCCATCGAACGAAGACTTTCTAGATCGGTATATAAATGATTTGACCCTTCATTTCTGCCTTGACAGTGTGCTGTGATGAACTCGGAATCTAAGGATTCTGTGTTTTGGTATCCAAAATGAGTATAACTGGTACGTCGTGGTTGCATTGTTGTTCTAGTGAAAGGTTCATGATCTTCGATTCCAATGCCATCTAAAGATTCTGAATGGTATTGATTTGTCTTGTTTTCAGGCATCTGAAATTAGTTTTGTTATCACATTAATTATATAGTATTTTATTACATGCGATTGATCACTACATTAATTTTATTGTGCTTAATTATTACAGCAACTTTATCTATATATATATAGGTAGATTTACTTCTTGAAAGAAAAGACATGTTACTCGGTATGTGTCATACTAATAGGAAACAACGAGATCGATGGCTCTGTATCTTCTCCTGGGCCGTTATATACAAAAATAAACTATACAGTTTTTTTTTAGATGAACAAAATATGCAATAGGAAAATACGAAACATTAAAAAATTACTTCAACAAAGAAGGTAGTTACTTAATATCTCGTAGAGGTCATGGATCCACTTTCCCCTGGAGGTCGTACGAAAAGGATATTTTCTGATATATTCTAAAATTGCTCGCCTTCTCGAGACAAGAGAAACGTCGGGGAAGAATCGAGAAAAGGGCACAGATCTAGCAACTTGTGCATACGATCCTCCATTTACGGTAGTAAGTAGGCTCAATAAAGTTTGTGCAATCTTCGTAATTCCAGTATTGGTCTCCAAGGTCTTTACCAAAGAAGTCGACCCTGAATGCCGAACCTTTTAATTTCGATCAAGTGTTGAAGTGACCTTGGAAAGCAACCTCTTTAAAGTACCACACTATGCCTACGGGAAGACTGAGCCACAAGATTTAACGCGCATCAGTCCTTCTACATGATAAGTGTTCACTGACTCAAGTGGTTGTATTCATGACATCCCGTTCGTGATGAACACAACGTCGCTGAATGTAGATTTAGCTTTGATTAGCTTTTCTACAATGGCATTAGGATTCGAACCCACAACTTGACAGAAACAATGCTAGACGCGATTAGTACTACACTTATTGGAGATACTTAAAAATGTATAATTTCATGATCTAAACTAAAAATGGAAAACTCGTTCATTGAACCGAGAATTTAGAGCTCATTCCATGAACCAATAGTTTCTTGACATGCAAAATGAGAAACGAGTTGTACTAACGATGATAACCAATTACTCCCTACCGCATCAAACCTCATCCATGCCCAGTAGTTCTCTGTCAAAGATGGGGGGGGGGGCGTAGCACTAACTCAACATGAAAAGAACCCCTTATTTTTGACGAAAGAATTTTAACACAAATTTTAGAAGAATAAAATAAGCAAGAATTTTTTTGTGGAAAAGGATTAATACGAATACCAGGATTTGTAAAAAATCAATTTAGAGAAATTATGAAAAGCCGGAAAAAGCAATCGTCGATAACTTGCGAAAAAATTCCCAATTCCCTATACATTTCATCAAACGAGAGACACTTAAAAACTAATTGATTGAAAGTAAAATTGTAATAATGGGAAACTCGCAATTTGCTCCCAACGAAAAATGGATTAGGTCTGGTAGATTTACTATCATGGTAGCGCAGATTTGCTCCTTAAAAACCACAATAAACAGATTTGCTCCTTAAAAACCACAATAAAACAATCTCTCTCGGCCGTCAATTTTCTTATTCTGTCTTAAAAAAATTTATTTCGCTACTGCACTAATCGCATTTCATGACGGCCAAAACCGGAATCTTAACTATGAGGAAAACTTATAAAAATAAAATAGACAAAAAATGCGAATTATGAAATTCTTTAGGTTCATAAAAGTGGAAATTGAAGCCCTTATATTTAAAAAAGATCCTAGTATTCACCAAGAATTTTTCGAAATATCCATGTTCGAATAAACGACATAAGACGAAAGTTGCAATCTACACAACGTAAAATATCGAATTAAAATAGTTAAAAATAGGGTTACGCCATAAAGTAAACCAATCTAACATTATAATATCTCATCGGCTTAGTTATCAGAATGTAACTCAAGAAAGAAACCAATTTGATACAGGAGGCTGTTTGGCGCGATTGACGAATCGCGCCAAGCAGCGGTTGTCGAGTTGCATGGAATCCAAGATGTCGGCCAGCGGTAACAAATCACCAGGAAAATGCAAAAACTTTTAAAATGTATTTCAAATTGAAGAAAATAGGAAAAGATAAAAATAATCGGGCCTTCCGGTCTGGAGTCCGATGCTCCAACCACTAGCCTACCCACTGCCCTTCTAGTTTAATATTAATTATGATGAATGATAATATTCATATACTTTTTATTTAAGAATTATAAATAACAATAGTAATTATAAATTAATAACGTAATATTATAAAATGTAAAATGAAGTTATATACATAAAAAATTATATAATTTACATATTGTATTGAAATTAATAATTAATATCTACAAGTGCAGTCAACTTGAGTTATTCCATAAACTGCTTGTTCCATCAATGAATTTCTTAGAGCAAGGAACGTTCAGAAAGCATTATTAATAAATAAAATAATGTGCGATTTGTAGCAATAATTAAACGAACAGCACTCATTTTTAAAAATATGCTGGTTCTCACAAATGATATTAGAAATATCCAATTTCGATAATAGCACAAAATACAACAGAGGACTGAAATAGTTGCTTATGGTAATAGAAGACAGAATAGTAATGTTTAAATTCTTAAGGTGACTGCCTACTTTCGGACCAATTTTTTAAAAAACAACTTTTTGAAACAAATTGAGAGTTTTTTGGAAAAATAGAAAAAATATGTAAATTCATAAAAATTTTAAAATAAATATTGTACTTTTAGAAAAATTGGTTGTTTTGAAGGAAATTTTACCAAATTTATACTAAAACGGGAAACACTAATTTCTAATGCAATTATCTTAATTTCCTTTAAACACAAACATACATACTATGGTGCTGCTTAAAATGAACCAAAATCTAAGAAATATTAAAATACAAAAAATTACAGGCAATTCTTCCAGGAATATTGGCCACAGATCAAGTTTTTTTTATACTTCTGTAAAATGTTTTGGACACAACCATGAGTTGCACCAATCAACGAAGCGATTTCTCGAAGAGATTTTCCCTCTTTCGACCATTTTACAACCAATAAACGTTCAGATTCAGTAGTTTCTCTACAAGAGCTCATTTTACGATTTTTAACGAGAAAAAATACTATTTTAAAGCTTTGAAGTGCAATAGCACGTGTTATAAGCAGCTCCTGAAACTCTTTAAAGAAAATTTGAAACTAAAAAAAGTGGTGGCAAAATTAACAAATATAAGAAGTGTATACTCAATTTTGTGCATGGGTTTCTATCTTTTCTTCGAAGCGCTTAACTTTTTTCGTAATAAATAAGTTAAGTATAGAATTGTGTTATAGGATGGTAAAGCAGAGGTTAATGTACCTAGGATAAAAAAAATTATATTAAATCAATATTTAATTTGTAATTGGAAGAAGTCTAAAAGTTTTAGAGGTGTATACTCAATTTTTGTATTTTTTACGGATTCATATGCTTTGGAATCCCCATCACCATAGTAGTCAGTGTACTGTAATTTACGTAGATTCTCTGATCGCTCAAATATGCGATATGCTCCGACAGTCTCCATGCTTGAAGCAGAACCCTTATGATTGAAACAAACATGTGTATTAGAAGCAGCACCCGGAATTTTAGTCAGCTTTTTGTAAGGAAAAGAGACCAAACATATAACTTAAGAAAATACAAGCTAGAAGGTAAACAAACCGTTTGTTGCCAATTTTTAGCAAGTAGTAACTACACTAATAATAAAGTAATGGCTGAAATGCTAGAAAAATTGCGAAATATATTTTATAAATTAAGAAAATGAGAAAAACTAGAATTTGGGTTAAAAATTGCAATTTTCTTCAACTTCCGGTTCGAAATGCGACTTTCGGTTCCCTTTTGCAAAGAGCGATTTTTTTTTAAAATCACTATAACTTTATTTCTGTTTCGCGTTAAGGAAAAAGAAAAACTGTTTTGGAAAGAAAAATGTTCTAAGTATAAGATTTTGAAATAAAAAAAATTGCCTTATGTAGTCGAAAAACGACATTTTCAACGTCTTAAGGAAATATTAAAATAGTCTTAAATTAATAGGGTTACCGCAGTATAAACCAGTAAAATTCTAATATACATTATCCGCATGAGAACCACATTACCAAACAAAAATATCAAGGTAACTATATTATAAGGTTATCGCAATCGGGTCTTGGCGAACATCAGCTTGACGCATCCCCCCTATATCAAATTATCACACCAGATGGAGTTACGCATTCTGATAACTAGGCTGACGAAGTATAATAACGATGACGACCACAATACCAAACGTTATAAATCGAGGTAACCGTATTGTAACGTTATCGCCAAACTCGGCGCATACTATACAGATATCAAATTATGAACGTTTATCACGAAATTGGTTTACTGTTCATATATTTAGTTAATTTCGCTCTCTATGAGCTTGCGAGACTACACCATTTGCAACAAAATTGTACTGAAGTTGAAAATTAGAATCCGCGAGGAAAAATCAATTTGCACAGATGCATTTTATTACATATGTCAAATTACTGGATGCTATTTGTAAATCGATGCAACTGTCAGTTGAACTTCTTAAAAATAGATTAAGAACCGGATGAGTTTATAGAACATTGTGAGAAAAGTAACATTTTTGAATAAAAATAAATTAAGCAACTTCGCAATATCCGACTTTTATAAAATTACTTAATATGTCTCAAATAAAAGCATATTTTACAGGAAGAATGAGAGGTCTTAGAGGCACAGATTTAGTTCAAATTTTAAAGGATGGTAGACTTATTTCTCCTGTTGATGAAGATACATGGTTATAGGGGTCACTAAATAATTTTAGATTTTGTAATTGAAGATGCAATTAACTTTAAATTCTGTTCTATAGGAAACTAATACACACGTAATTTGTTTAGCGTAGCAGCTACGGATCGGTGATCGTTGTCGTTATGAGCCGGATTCGAGTCCTTGGACGATGAATTATTTTATGTCTATTTTTCCCATAAAGATATAGAGTTTAAATATATTGGAAATGAAATGTCTAATGATTAGAAGAGCCTTATAAATTTTATTTATCATTTTAATTCATATAAGTTCAGAATAATATTTATTACAAAACAAAATCTTTCCGCAGGAACCGGATAAACAGTTAATCGTAACAGGAAATAATAGATTTCGAAAGATAACAAGTAAAATATTTATCAGATAAACATAATTAGTGTAAATATGACTAGCTTCTTAACCCTCTTTGTCCAAACAATGGTGAAACTTGTCATAAAAACAAATGAAACAATTTCAAAAAGCATTTCGCTCATTGTATTAGTGCATTATTACCCATTCCGTGTAATCGTTTACTACTGAACTGAATTTAACGAGAGTGAAATGCTTCTTCAATTGTAAATATCTAAAAAGTTATTGAGTATATAGTTTCTCCTATACTCATATATATATTCATCAACAGGGAAACTACATCTACCATCCTACAAGATTTGAACTAAATCTGACTTTGCACTCTCCTTTTCAGTCGAATTATTGCTTTATTAAGAAATGAACTAATTACCACACAAGACAACTTTGTAGAAGCTTTTACGTGATTGATACTGATAAAACCCAAAATTATTTGGAAGAAATAAAAAATTAATTTCATTATTTGGTTGAGACTAGTACTTCCTTTAAAAACGAGTTGAATACATTTATAAGGGAGACAAGGTGCTATTTATTAATATATATATTTTCTATGCTCAAAATATTGCAAAAGACTAACCACTTAATTTTTTTTTTAAGAAAAGGTTTAATATTTATAAAGGGATTCTACAATAACTGACGTATACGCTTGCATTTGATTTACAAATACTATGTAAATCAAAGCTATGTAAACAGTCGTTAGTATAAGATTCCTGCTAAAATATTTTTCTGATGCTTATTGAAAATTCCTTAGAATATTTAAAAAATCTAAATTAATTATATTTAAAAAATAAGTATTACTTTGATTCAAAAATGTGTACCAAAATTTCTTTCCGAAATGAATCCTCTTCAAGCTATTATTTGCTATTGAGAAGTGAATAAAAACGAAGATAAAGTTATAACTCTTAAATTTCTTTAACTTAGAGCTCTCAAATGTTTTGAAATTATGGAAAATTATTTAAAGGTTAATTTAGGCTAAAAACATTTAAAATTTTTTTCAATTGAATAGCTCTATGTGTCCCCTAAGGCAATTTTTTATATATATTACTATTATATTACTATTATATAAAATTACTTAGTCTCTTAAATAAAAATACTTCTCAGTCAAATTACGATTCCTTTAATCAAAAGGAAGGAATTAATTGCGCGTTATACAAAACGAAGTTTTATTTATTTTTTCAGAAGTCTTAACATGATTAACTCTGGTGCATCCAAAAATTATTTGGACGACATTGTAAACTATATTAAACTTATAAAATAAAAATAAAAAACCATAGCATTTCGAGACTTCTGAATCTTAATTAAAGGAAACCCAACTTACCTTTGCAACACTTTCATATAATCAGGAAGAAATTATTTTGAAAGTTATAAATATATAATTTGGATATATAAATAACAGAGTAAATTGTAACTTATGAATAAATTGAAGTATCCTTCAGCTTGATTAAAAGTTAAATAAAGACGATTACTGTAAATCAGCTCAAAACAGTTTAATCGATTTCTATACATACTAAAAATCTGTTCTTGGATTGGCATTTTATTGGATTTGACGAGAACTTATTCCTGAAAAATGGCAACTATATTTAAAATATATGCGATGTATTTGCTTCGCTTAGCAAAGATGAAAAAAAAGGCAAAGAAAATGAATTACTCATGCTTCTTATGGTAGCACATCCGTAGCCTGCTGGTTATGGACGTGAACTAGAAGTCGACTTTATTTGTGTTAAGCCAAGGGTTCGAGTCTTGGGACCACTAAAGACCCCCCCCCCCATATATAGGGGTTAAGACATTATTAATCTATTGGATTACAGTCATAATGATGGCGTGATATGGAAGTTTCAAAATTAGGTACGAGCTCAGGTGTCGTTCTCGTGATTTAACTAAGGTTGAAACTCACGTGGTCTATTGCCAATAGCTCTCATGTTGATTTTTACGTTAAGAACGATTCATCGGTTATTCGGAAATCGTTGAACTTTTGAAAACAAAATCATACTATTCACATGAATATTTCAAAATCAGTTATTGGCTAATGATTTCATTCAAAAAATAACGGAATTAGACTCTTAATCTTTGAGATTGAGCATCTTATAATGACATGAATCAAAGTTTATGCGTTTGAGTACGGTTTGTATCAAATATCGCTCTGAATACTACAGACTGTTTCATATTAAATTCAACTAGCACTCAAGTTTTTATTATACTGAGAGGAAAGGAAAGAGAGTGCTACTTCGAGTGGAATTCAATCATTTGAAAGAGGTCCACGCGAAGATTGTAGTTATACCTTCGTCATCTGACTGTTTCTCAGAAACACATGCTGTATTAGCTTTGTTAAGACTGGCATTTAAAACGATGAATTTAATGCGAAAATGTTCAACAGCTCATGATTTTTTTAAAGAAAATTATTTTAAACTCTTGGTAGGTGAATAACTTTTAATTTCATGAACTTTTTGTGGCTGATGATATTTGATTCAGAGGATTTTGAGGTGTACATCACGTAAATGGAGAAAGTAGAAGCAAACTCATGTGTCGACCTTGTTATTTGACCGTGATTCAAGAATATGAATCCTGATGATTATGGTCATAGGGAATGTGTGTTTCTTCGAGTTTCCGTAATAAACGTGTTTAAAACGATATCAAATCCTTGTCTTCTTACATTGGTACCTAAAAACCAAAATAAATCGTTCAATTTGCTTATTTGGTGAATATAATTTCAGTCATTTAGTGCCACAAAACTTTTGCAAACATCACTGTGTGCGCTGTTGTACTCAATGAAGGTAAAAAAGGCAGGTTACTGCTGTAAGAGAGCTCTCAAATATTAAATTAATATTTTTTAACACAGAGATTGGTTTCTTTTAAGGATGTATAGTTTTTCTCTCAATTTCTAGAAAACTACATTGTGAGTACTATCTCTTTCGTTCATTTTTGAATATTTTCAATTATAAATATAATTTGTATTTTCTAGTTTCTTGGACGGTTTTTATTGCGACTTCTCATCTCTTTTCCAACAATTCTTGTACATTTTAACAGTGGTAAAGCCTTTATTATGTTAGAAGTTCCTGTCAGAAGTTGTTATCGCGAAATCTTCCCAAAGTTACATGTTCATTGGCTTTCAATTTTAGTATTCTTGTTTAATAAAAGCAGAAGAGTTTGTGAGTTGGCTGCCTAAGATTCTCTCAAGTCTGTAAAATTTGTAGGATTTGTTCACTGTACTACATAGGTTGTGCCACAATTTATACATAATGTTGGTTTTTACATTATTTACAAAACATAAATAATAAAGATAAAATTATTTACAGCTAAGGTTGCCCCTCCACACGAAGTGGAGAGAAGGTGCCTGCTGTAGGTGATACTGCGCCGACAGAAGAAAGTAAAGTGATTGCAGGATGTTCCCTGTTGTCGACTGTTGGTGGAGATGAGTAGTGGCAGTCGCATTAGCATCAGTAGCACAAACTTCAAGGGTTCCCTCCAGTGGTGCCGACACCAGGAGTTCTTGCCATATTGTTCAAACCTGGTTAGGTGCTATTGTTAGGTGTAAATATCCCTACTGCAGTGAATGCAGACGGACACGGAGTTTCCTGAGGGGGAGGGGTAAGATTATTATTGGGTGCTACCTTACTATCTTGTCAATATTTTAATAGGCATGGGAAGTGAATTGGGGCTTCTCTTTCAAACATGACACAGAAAACTGTTTTGAGAAGAAAGGCAAAAATGTAATAAACAATCAATCTAAAAAGAATATTCACATCAAATCTAAAATACATTAAAATGAATAGAAAAAATCCGTTTGTGCATATTTCGTGTAAAGATAGCATTCTTGAATGATATTTACATATATTGTGTTTATTATTTATAATATAAACTAAAATCTGTTTTATGCTTTTTTTCATGAAAAGACAGAAAGCAAATCAGCCAGACATAAAATATACTTACATAATGAATAGGATTAAATAAAAAATATAATCAAAAATAAGGAATAATTATGACGAATGAATTAATAATTACTGGCATTTTTGGCGTTTCTTTTCGTTGAATTTTCTCAGCCCCCGGAAATTCCCTTTTTAATTGCTTTAACCCATTAACTGCCAGATTTTTTTTAAAAATATTTTTTTAATATATAGTTACGTATTTACATGTAAACCAATGTAGTACATTAAATTTTACAATACAGAAAAAAAAATATGTTTTTTATGGATTTAAAAATCAATCCCCATTTGGGGATCACGGTACATTGCATGTAAATAACTGTAAATTTTTTTAAGAGTGCCATGGAATAACACATTCTACTTGTAATCCTACATCACACTTCACGCACTGTTTCCGAACATTTTTTTTTACAAACCGCACATTTTCTTTGTTTTCCGTCCAATGTTCTTTCTAATTAATGTCCTTGAGGATTTTTTCTTACGTCTTCTGGTACGCGCTTCTATGAACTCACACTGTACGATGGTCGTCCACAATTTTTCGGGTCAGACACGGAATGTAAATTCAAATAGAACCGTGCCACTTCTCGTCTGAAGTTTAATAGCAGCATTTTTCCATTAGCAATATAATATATTGTATGAGCATTAACTAGAGCCACATCCACTGCATTAGTGAAAATAGGAAAGTACCATTTTTTGCCTCTAATTTTTATCCTATACTTTTGTACATTCCATCAAGCTTGTCAACACCTCCCATGTTCTTATTGTAATTTATGATGGCATTGGTTGTGGAATTAATATTTTTTTCTTCTCAGCCCTAGACCATCTCGGCACGCGTCCCAAAGGTAAAACTTCCAAATGATTTGATAACATTTTAACAATATGTTATCCTTTCCAAACAAGACCAAATATTCCATTTATTTCATCATATCTATTAATCAAAAGCCCTCTAAATTCTTTCTTCATTTCCTTATCTGTTTTTATAGGGCACTTATTCATCCTATTACATCTCACCGTTCCTGTCGCAGGTATATTTCTCTTTTAGATTTTTCAGCAAATCAAAACTTGTGAAAAAATTATCGAAATAAAAGCAGTGTTCTCTGTTTGTCTATGTTGCTATCTTATTCAATATTACTGACACACCTAATCCATAAGTATCTCCTTCTAAATTATCTTCTTCTTAAATTCTACTTGGCTTACCTTCATAGATGTCAGCATTATAGCAATATCCGGTCACACCACAAACATTGCCCATTGCTTGAACCAAAGCGAATGGCTTCCTCTAATAACTGCTTAGAAAATGATGTCCATAATAACGTACATTTGTTCATCAATACATATGTTATACGAAAATACGCCGAACTGCATAATGCTTTATTCAGCTCATCCAAGATTGGCCGTATTTTAAATATCTGTCTTTGTTTCCATTTATTAGTGGTATATTTGTATTGTCACTGAAATGTAGATTTCTCTTTATTTCAATATAACGATTTTTCGACATACATTTCCTTACAATTCCAATATCTATATATTCTTCTTCTGACCATACATTCTGCTCTTGAGGCAAAGAGTATATCCAGTTAACAGTAAAAATCCCATTTTTTTGAAGCAGTCTGAAGAGAGCGTAAATTGTGACGATGTTTGTTGCATAAGATACACTTTGCGTACGATGTGATTTACTAGATCATCTGTGAAGAACATTTTCAAAAATTTCTACTGGTCTTTATCTTTTACTCTTTCTATCATGGTCATTCTACGTTGCTCGCACTCTTCTTCTCCCTGACTAGAAATGTTGAATGATGCCCTTTCTCTTTCCACCTTGATATGGTTTTTCTTTTTTAGGTTTCTTTTTTCTTTGAACAGTAACTGCTTCATTACGCCTACCGCCATGAATTTCTAATGAACCTGGAACATCGTTTGGAATTGTATCTTCCAGAATGTTGTCATCTATATCTTCTAAATCAGACACATCATCCGCTCTATCTGGTGGTAATTCAACTATGTCAAT
>BMAO01012812.1:0-117129 GCA_019973975.1 Trichonephila clavata
TCAAAAAAATTTGTAAGGGAAACAGTTAAGTAAAATTTTGAACAAAGACACATTTATTCTTGTTCATTTCCAGATCCAAAAGCTAATTCTAGTTACGGGAGGCAATACTGTAGCAGAGCAAAAAATTAGAACAATATTGATCGTAAATAGCTACAGAGAATACACTGCACTTATAATTGAAATATTCAAAAATTTATTACCTCTTTGAATAATTTTTTTTGCATCTTTTAAAATAGGAGTTTATGGACACTTCTCAAGAAATACCCTCTTCTCTCCGGAGGGCCATGATTGCTCAGGATGGATCAGCAGTTTGTTTCCAATTCAAGGGAAATGTCCTAGAATACCTGAAAGTGGAATCTGGCTCGCCTTAGAAAGAATTGTATTCGTTATCTGCATTGCATGTTTCTTATATCAATCCACGAAGTTTTGCATACATTACTATTCGTATCCTACCACCATCAGCATCGAAATGATCTCCCCTAAAACTATAATGAAACCGGCAATAACCTTCTGCAATTTCAATTAGTAGGTGCCTTTAAAATTACAAATTTTTATTTTACTCAGTTACTTAATATAATAACACTAAATCAATGTTACATTCATAATATGAGTGTTGTATTTTATATATGTAAGTTCTTATCATCAGCTGCATATTATTCTAATTAGCTAATTTAATTACATCAAGATAGACGACACAATAAAAGAATATTACACTTAAATTGCTGTTTGTAAAAAAATGTAACACCATGAAGGAATCATCAGAATTAAATGAATTTTAATGCACAAATGTCTTGTATTAGTACAAATAAATGACGAAATTTTCAAAGAAAAAAAAACAATATTAAGTGTCCGAAATCAGTATTTGGTGAAGCCCCCACGCGCTGCAATAAGTGTTACTATACGACGTGGCATGGAGTCACACAGATTTTGAATGTCTGCTTGTGGAAAAGAATTCCATATTGCTTGTATGCGCAACAAAAGGTTTTCTTTTGAAGCTACAGGATGCAGATCACGAGCGAGACGCCAACCAACCAAATCTCACACGTGCTCAATAGGCGACATATCCGGCGAATAAGCAGGCCAAGGAAGAAATTGCATATGTTGGGCTGAACAGAAGTCTCGAACAGTCTTTGCCCCATGTGGACGTATATTATTCTGCTGAAAGATAGCTCCAGGGATGCCTTGAAAGAAGGGAACGACTTCAGGCTGCAGCACTTAACGGACGTAACTATTGCTATTAAGATTACCCTCAATTCATAGCAAATTGGATCGTCCATGATACGAAATCACACTCCAAACCATAACTCTGAATTTTAGGCCACTATGTCGTTCGATAAAGCACTCTGGAAAGCATTGTTTTCCGGCACAGCGTCTAACACGAATGCGGCCATCATAGTCCTGCAAATTGAAGTGCGATTCATCTGAAAAGACAACATGGTGCCAATCAGCTTGCCAGGCTCTGGGCTCATGAGTCCATTGCAGACGGAGCCGTAGATGATTTGCCGTGAGGGGGACCCTGTATAAAGGTACTCTTGCACGCAATCCACGGTGCAGCAACGAATTGACGAAGCCATCATTAGTATACCTGTAGCAGTAGACCAACGTGCTTCTAACTGCGATCATTGCACGCTGATGTCACATTTCGTCGTCTTTTTCGAGTTGTTCGGGCTCGTCGGTCCACTGCTTCCACACTCGCATCACTGTGAAACTGCTCAAATTCGCTCAAGCTCCTAATGCGCTATGGAAAGTCCTCCTTCTCGAAGGCCGACAATCCTCCCCGTTCAAACTCTTTAAGTTGTTGGAATTTCTCCTTATTTCGTTGTGGAGTTATACTTAGGTCTCACTAGACGCTTGCCACTACCAAATAATCATTTACTATTTCAACGTCTCGCTACAGCCCTTTATTTATACGCTTTCAGCATCCGTTCAGAGGGCGCTGTGCACACCACGCATATGTGGTGGCTCTGAAACGTTACTATTTTATGTAACGTGTTATAATTGATATTTGCGGCAAAGTTCATTTAATTCTGATGATTCCTCCATGGTGTTGCATTTTTTACAAACAGCAGTGTATATACAGGAATTATTTGCACATTCTATTCTATCGCGGGGCATAGTTATATATGGTTAAGTTCCGTTACGGTTGCAGTTACCAGTCTTCGAATTAGTTATACAGTTAAATACACTGCAGAGAGTAATCCAGAAAGTTCCGTTATCCATTTCCGCCGCAGAATTCAAGCATGTGCATGCTCTCTGCTGAGTCATCGGCAAACAAAGAAAGACATTTTTCACATACTCACTTATGTTGCACCTGCCTGACGAGAGTTTACAATGCTTAAAGCATTCCAGAATTTCGCCGCATGCGAGATAAGGTCGATCATCGGATTTCTCGATGTGAAGAATACCAAAGTTTGTGAAATTCACAGAGAAATATGTGAAGTGTGAGGAATCAACGCTAGATGATTCCAAGTCAGATAGTGGATGTGGCAACTCAATAAAAGTCGTAAAAGTGCGCACAATAATGATCAAAATGGATGGGCCATTTGTAGTTGATTGGTTGATTAGTGTTTTACAGCGCAGGGGCCATGGGCCATAATGAGCTAAACAAGACACAAAAAATCAATAAATATACTAGTTGGATAATAGGGCATAGCCAAATGTAGTCTATACATAAAAAACTAATTAAAACATTTAAAACTATCAAGCAGAATTTAGAAAACCAGTATATAAACAACATTTATGTGGGACAGTGTCTAAGGGTAATGGGGAATTTTGAACGAAAGAAAACACTGTAATAAAGTTAAGCAATTGATTTACTAAGATAAAGAAAATTAAAGATCACGCTATTTACAGCATTTAGTTATTTACAAAAGAAGATAATAGACAGCTTGAATAGAGAGCAGGGTTCACCTGTGAGATGGACGTACCAAACATGGTGAAGCCTAAATAGGGGGGGGGTCTATTTTTGTTTTTAGAACGAAGCAGCTATGGTGTGTTGAAGCTTACTTGTTCATAGTCGGTGAAAAAGTGATCACTCAGAGTGTCCATATGGCAGCTGACGTCACTGCGCAAGAATTCTTTCGTAGGGTATTGAAATCCTTCCCAATTTGATTTGGCTTGCTTGGCGTCACCATCCGTATTGAAAATTCGGTACTCAAATCACCACATTGAAAATTTAAAAACATTTTAATTAATTATTTAAAACTAATTTGATACTATTTCTTACATATCTATTACAGTTAATGTGATTTTTGCTGCCATCTTGTAAATGACGTAAGGAGACGAAGAACTTCATTGGTTGGAATTTCGAGCAATCTTAATTTCGAAAAATTCTCTAAGCTCACTAGGAAAAGTTGTCCTAAGACGTTTCTATGGCAACTGGGAAGTAATTGCTCGAAAGGGTGGTTGACAGAAAAATTACTCCAAATATGTGTGCACGAGATAAGTTTGAAAAAGCCTATTGGCGATGAATTTAGTCAAATTTAGAAGGAGAGGATGAAATTTAGTCATGATTTTTTCCTTTTCTAACTTTTACATCATACCTAGTGAGCATTTTGAAGGCTTAAGGTGCACAGCACCTCTCATTATTCTACACGTTGAATCATGGAAAAATTGAAACTGGAATTCGAGCAAGATACATCAAAATAGTGTATTACAATGAACATGCAGACATTTCGTTTGTATTATGCTGTCCTGCAATAAATTAATTTTTTTTTTAGAAAATTAAGTTGCGATTTCAAGAATTTATAATTTCTTCTTATAATTAGTGTTACAAATTAACTGAAAAAATCTTGTTCTTCAGAATATATATACTTAAATAAAAGGTATTTTTTGCATTTTAGGAAAAGTACCTCCATAAAATATGAAATATTTTCTTAGAAACTAGGCTATTACAAAGAAATTTCTTTTAAATCTTTTAAATGAAGGAAAACAAGCATCCAGAAAAAAATAAGCAGGCAAGGTGGGACTTAGGGAGAGTTTCGTAAAATATTCGCGATACTTTCTAGAAAAATACAACAGTTTTTTTTTTCACCATGTGCACTTATGTATCATATGACTTTTCAAATTTGGATTGATTTAAAATACACAACAGAAACGTGTGTGGCATAAAGGTTTTTTTAAACGATACATCTTATTTTATCATGTTTTTACTAACTCTTCTTCTTGTCTGTCCGGGTGGAATTTTGTAATTAATTTTAAACTAACTTTTCGATGAACTAGAGACTTAAAATTTGGATAATATCTCATAAGTGGATTGCAATGCATGAAAATGTGGAAAAAAAAATGCTAGTCTCGAAGCCGGGCCCCCAAAGAGGTTTGTATGTCTGACCGGGTGGAATTTTGTAATTGATTTTAAACTAACTTCCCGATGAGCTAGAGATTTGAAATTTGGACTATAGCTCAGAAGTGGATGACAATACATGAAAAGGGTTATAAAAACATGGCACATAAAAATTTTTTTCATTAAGAAAATAATTTTTTTTCGTAAATAGTTCATAGTTTGTTAATGATTTTTATTTTTATTTTCTTGTATTTGGAAAAATAAAAAAAACATTCTGTTCAGCGTCATAAAAGTTTCAAACTGTAATGCATATGCAATTTTCTTTTACTGACCTTTCTCAATTTCCAAATTTAAACAAGCAGTGTTCACTCTCATGATTTTGCACGCCTACATTTTGAAGAATCACGTATGTAACTCTCGGACTTTTCTCTCACAACGCTACGTATCGTAAAAAAATTCCCCTAGTTTTTAAAGGAATAGTTAAAATCTTGAATGGATCATACAACAGAATTGGGAGAATGCTAGATTGTATTTAATAACATAAAAGCTATTTAATGAATGGTAAAAACAAAGGGGGGGGGGTGCAAATGTAGCAAATTGCTTTAAGAGAGATCATTTTGGAATATTTATATACAGTTAACTGTTTAGATGTAAAAATATTATCTGCTTTGAGATACAAGTTGGGTTGCTATAAATACGCAAATGTATGGAACATGTATTTTTTAAGGCAGTACATATTTTAATATCGCTAATTTTGAAAATAAGAGTGTCAGTTTAAAATTGTTCTTGTGAACTTCATTATATATATATATATATGTTTATTTATTTTATTTTTTAGTTTCAACCGAACATACTTGTGTAATGAACATCCCGAATTTTGTGAAAAAACCGGAGGATTCGGATTTGGAAGAATACTGTGAGGAGAATCCAGCAATTTGTCTCGGCGACACTTCAAACTTGTTGGTTTGTACTCTGATCCTATTGTTTGCCTTTCTAAAACTGAATTCATTTTAAAGTCATTGAAAGTGGGTTTCGAGCATTGAGAACTTGTTTGCTGCACAGTAATATTTTTCTAAATTCACATTCAAAAAATGTATGAAGTGTGACGCAAAAAACGAGGCTAGATGTGTATTTTTAAAAAGAGTGGAGATGGCAACATCTGTTTTGGTGACGTCATCTCACACACCTCTTCTATCCATGTGGCCAGGTTCGACTGAACCGATCACGCAAATTGGGGGACTACTGAGTAACATTCATTGAACACGTTTAACGGCATTCTGCCGGGAAAAATGTCTAATGTAAAACAGAACACAGCGGATCAACTTTCTTAAGTTTCTTGGGAAACTTAAAAATCAGCCACGGAAACATTTCAAATATTAACCCAGGTTTATGGAGATGAAACCTTATCTCGGGCTCGTGTGTTTTAATTGCATAAGCAGTTTTTAGGGGGAAGGGACAATGCGGAAGATGATGAACGTGCTGGACCTCTTAGGCCAGCGATTACATACCAAAACATTGCCAAAGTTCGAGATGTGTTCCGAGATGACCGAAAAATAAGTGTTCGTGCATTGGCAGACTTGGTTAACTTGGCTAAGGAAACTGTTCGACATTTTAACTGAAGAATTACACATGAGGAAGATTTGTTCCAAATTTCTGTCTGATGACCAAAAACAGTGCCGTAAAGACGTATGTGTGAACATAATAGACCACATTGCAAAAAAAAAAAAAAAAAAAAAAAATTGAAACAATATTGAATAAATCTACGGGAAAATGAATCAGCAGTTGTGTTATGAAAATGCTCTGCTATTCAAGAAGGTTGCAATAAAAGTGACATTAGCATTGTTTCAAGACAGGTTTGTTTAACTTGAATGTAAACCAGCGTATTTCAAACTGTAGGGCACGCCCACCTGGGGGGCGTGATAACCCTACGAGAATCGAGCATATCGAAAATAAAAGTTTAAAAAAAAGTAACTTAATGGAAGGAAGTAAAACAAAATACTTTCTGATATAGTAAAAAATACACATTTACACTGATATAATTTATATATATCATCTGGCGATATTACGTTATCAAAAATAAAAGCTTCCTTTTCAATACACTTATCATGTATCTTTGATCTTATAACCAAATAAAAACAAATTTGTTTGATTTGCTTTAATCCCATGACGAGGGATTTTTTTATTACGTTTTCTTTTCAAACCTAAAATATTACTGTTTCCGAGAAAAAACAAAACCCAGACCCAGAATAAAAAAAAAAATTGTTGGAGGATAAACAAATTCATCACTGCTATTATTATTGAACTACCGTACATATTAGCTGTAGGAAGGAAAAGGAAAACTTAATTCACTTTCACCCAGGCACCAGAAAATCATTTACAGATCATCTGTTTGACCTTCAAACTTACTGTAACGGTTAGTTCCACCCCCTCTCTTGTGTACTTATTTTCCTTTTAGGGAAGTTGCAAATAATGTATTTCTGTTATGCTTTTTTTCCATGTAAAAGATTTTTATGATATTTGGCAAAGCACAAAGAGCACTTTGAAGGATTACTTGGCCAAGATTTATTTTATGAGTATTCACAAACATATAAAGCATAATTAGAAACATTTTATATAATTCCTTTTAGAACTAGCATCCATATTTTTATATTGAATACAATTTAACCCGGGAGTGGTTGTTCGGAGCCCAGAGTCATCCCAGGCTCATGAAATCGTTACTTCTGGGAAATCTGTTTATTTGTTACCAATGGCCCTGGCAGTATCCTCCTGTATGGCAGTCTTCATTGGAACTAAAATATATTTGTCACATATCTCCTCTTTTTTGGCAGTAGCAAACGTTTTCATGCAATCTTGTCTTGCCTGAGTTCCCTGCGCGACCACTTTTGCTCCAATATATTTTCTATGATCATGCAACATTTTATCACTATGAACAACTTAGTGGTTTTGATTGCCAAGTTGTACGACTTATTATGGTTTTATAAATGTAAATGAGCAGAATATAAAAATAGAAATGGGCATCTCTGATAACTATGAAATTGAAACTGATGAAGCAAGGGAAGTTGAGGATTCAAGGTATTTAATTTCTCAAATATATCGACCAAGTAGCTCTCATCACAAAAAAACCATCTTAAAATTTCTCAGCTTCAGGAAGGTTTTCTTCTTCTAGAAAAACGGCAGTTCCATTTCTTAATTCTTAAACACGTTGCAAAAATTTCGCACATGATAACCATCTTGCCTTGGAATAAAATAGCAACAATGAGTGTACTATACCCATGTCTTTGCAAAGTCTATCGAGAAGATTCTTAATTTTAGGGGTCTCATTTTTATGTAATTTACTGCAGACACAACTGCTGTTTTAGCACAATATTCAAACCAAGACTCATTTCTTTGGAAGCACAGCTTCTCTGAGAATCATGCAATGCGTCAGATGCACAGTGGAGATTTTTGTTTCTCAAGTGTTTATATACTTTGAAATCTTCTAGACTTTGTAAGAGCACCATCGGTGCGTATTCCGACACAATTTTTCCATATATACGGATATTCGGATATAATTTCGGGTACATGGGTTTCTGGGAACCCTCAGACCCTTATCTGGCGAGAAAAAGTTCTGTATAGGTCTTGGTTAAGTTGCATTTTCATGCTGGATAGTATGAAGCTTAGCAATTGGACTAGTGGCGGCAGGCCGGTAGGCGGGGCTTCGAGGCGATGATCTTTGGCGGCTCGGTTTTGGAATCTGGTGGAAGAGAGAGCGTCTTCCAATTTGGATGTAGTAGTGATGAGGATATTGGCTCAAAAAAGGCTGCCCATGGGGTGTGAGTAATGATGTGTGGCGACGCAATGTCCAGTAGGGGAAAAAAATTAAGACAAGCATGAAAAAAGCAGCCGGTAGGTTTCTGCGAGGCGGACACCCTCCTTCACATTGACCGCGCACGGCCGTCAATTTTTCCATACTATGTTTGACTCATTTATATATAATTTAAAATATCAAATAATACTGGTGTTGTTGCATTGAGTTTTATTGGTTTACAAAAAAAGGTGTTCTTTTACTGCTGACATACCATCCCAAAATCGAAAACACGCAACGAAATGAGCATATTTATTGCTATCTTTGCCTCATCAAGCTGAATTGAGAACGATTTAACACGCAACTTCTCGAAAGGCGGCTACTCTCCTTCTTCAGCTATATCATCAATTCGACGGGAAACAGTAAGATTCGATAGAGGTATGGACTCTCTGTAAACTCTTTGCCAAAATTGTCTCTGAACATTGTTTCTACGATATCAATAGCAGCTGGCAAAACAATCTCTTCACCGATGGTGTGAGACTTTTTACATCTGTCTATTTTGTATGATACTTTGTAAGAAGTTAGTAAAGCTTTTTCATTCTCTGACAAAGTTTTTTAAAAATGTTTTTTGTTTTGTTTTTCATACGATTTTAATTTTAATTCAAAGAACTCTCGAGGTGTGTTAATGAATTCAACTTGAAGTATTTCCAAATGTATTTTAAGTTTATTAAATTTCATAATGTCTATAGCCAATATATATTTCAGCAAATAACACACAGGGGCTTTTCTTCTCCATTTACTTCAGAAGTGGTAAATCCAAAACTTAAGTATTCTTGGGAATATTTCCTTGATTTAATTTTCGAAACCATGCTTGTTGATGCTTTACTATCGTAGAATTTTCGCTTACGGCTTAACATTTACCCATGATTTTGTTTTAACCCACTGCAGTAAATGCATAATACCATGAATTACAACTAACGCGCAAATTATAAAACGTACATTCAAGATAGATTCGATAGCTATATAAGTATCGACTCGACCAAGACTGGCTGGAATTGTATGAGGTACAGCATTTTTACATGTTTTGCGCAGATGACCGATAGATTGCTCAGACTCACACAGACGTTAGCGAGAATGCTAGATGTGATGGATATGATAGAGAACAACATAGACTAGACTTTTTTTTTCTAATGACATTTGTACTTTAAGAAATAGATGATGGAATAAATAAACCTTTAATTAAACATCATTTTGCAATCTGTTCCAATTCAAAAATTAGTGAAAGGAAAAATAACATTATAATTATCCTATTACTTAAAGTAATTTACTTCAAGATATATTAGTTAAAAGTAACAATACAAAATTTAATACTTATCGTGTTAATTTGTTCGGCTTATAATTATGATCATATTGTAGCTTTAGCGTCAAAGTGCATTAATATTGCATTCAATACATTATTATTGTATAAGGAGGGCGCGATAAAAATTGGGTTGAAAATTGGGTCGTGCCAGTATTGAAAGTTTGAGAAGCACTGATTTAAACCCTGAACACCTCGATGATTAGAAATGGCAGTTAGCAGAAATCGAATTACTACGTATGTGAACGCATTTTTATGAATAATTGGTTATTAGTGTGTTTATTAAACTTCCTTAAAACTTTAAGAATTATGTTGATAAAGAATAGTTATTTATATAAATAAAAATTTTTTAAATCTTATTAAAACAAGAATCTGAAAATCTCTCTCTAAGAATATATTTTAATGGCGTAATATATTAATAATTAAAATCATTTTCCAAAAATTTCAGATTAAGATATATCCACAAACAACATCAATTTAAGTTACTTTAAAGTAAAGATATTCTTTTATAAGTATAGATAATATTATCCATATTTCATAAATGTGTATTTCGTTTCAGCTTCCCAAAAGAAACATGTCAAATTCTACAAGGCAGGAGTTTTACAAAACTATGCTTGATATTCAACTTAAGCACAACTTAACTCAAAATGACACTAATAATTGGGCTGGTCCATTTTTACCAAAAGGTATGAACACAATCCTAATAATGCTCCTTATTTTCTATTAAGGTATCAAAAATATCAAAATATTGTAAAATACACAATGTGTCAAATACGCTTTAAGACAGGGTCTGTAAAAAGAAAGGGAAACAAGAAATTAATTCCAGTTTTGGTTTTTTATTCAAAATATGACCCTCCCGTTTTATTACACTTGTTACAGCAATTTATTCATGAGTCGAACGCCTGTTGTAAATCCTTTTTCGGAATGCCTTGGGCAGCATGCGTCGAAGCTACTTGTACCATTGAAATATCCTCTAAATAACACCCTTTTAACTTTTTTTTAAGTTTTGGGAATAGAGTAGTCATAGAGAGAATGGATGGTTCAACATACAGATATTATTTTCTAGCAAAAATTGACGAACAATAAGGGAGGTGTGACTATGTGCATTTTGGGGCAAAAAACTCCAACCAGCTTTTTTCCGATATTCTGGACGAATGCGATGAATTTTGGCCATTAAACGCTTTAAAACAGCCAAGTAGTACGGGCCTGAAACTGTTTGTCCAGTTAGAGCAAATTCTTTGTGGATAATACTTTTATAATCGAAAAATGTATTGAGCATTGTTTTGATTTTGGATGGAACTTCTCCCTTGTGAGTTCTTGGCTTGCGGAGAATTTTGTGACTTCCCCTCCGCACTTTGTTGCTTTGTTTCAAAATCATATTGGAAAGACCAGGGCAATGGACAATGTCCTATTACAATGGACTTCAAGAAGTTTGGATCGATTTCAGTGGCTGAAATGATATCTCTGCAATATGCACTTTTCATTGCTTTTTGTTCAGGAGTTAAAGTGTTTGGAACAAATTTAGCACATACTTTTGTTTTGACCAAATCCTCATTGCTGGGTGGTTCGAATAATTTCTTTGTTGGTGCTTAAAGAGTCTTCCATCATTCTCAGCGACGCACAGCGATCGTTCACCACGAAATTTCGTACTTTCTCAATAATTTTAAGTGTCCTACATGAAATTCATACTGCCTAACGTTGACCACCTTCTACCGTATCCCTTTCATCCAAAAAACGTTTGTACCACTCAAAACTATTTGATCTACTTAAGCAAAAGTCATAGTAAATTTGTTTCATGAGTTAGTATATTTCCGAAGCAATTTTACCAAGTTTTGAGTTAAACTTAATCACAGCCCTTTTCTCCATCTTAAAAAATCCAACATGAAAAAATTTGCTTCTGCAACTCCGTCTCCTCTCAGCTACTTAACTAAATGTGTACAATTTGTAGGCAGTGTGGCAGCAGACTCTCTATCGACGTTATGACACATGCGCATTTACACCCATAGTGTCATTAGAAACTGCGCTCTGGGTCGAGTCTTAAAACTTATTTGACGCACTGTGTATGTCCTGAATTTTTTTTAATAAAATATAGAAGGGAGGTTAAAACTAATTTCTCTATCTGTAATACATATTTAGTAAATATTGTACTATTTTAAATATGTATGTGTCGAGTAGTAAACTATAACCATATTTATAAATGAAAGCAAAGTTACCTCAGATAAGCATAAACTAATATACAGTTTTCTCTTGGAATGTTAATCTGTTAATATACATACATACATACATACATACATACACACACACATATATATATATATATACACTGTGTCGGTTTATATGGGACAGAAGACTGAACTAAAATGAAAATTAAAGCTTAATCCTCTGGGAAGAAATGCCTTACAACTTGGAAAGAGGCCATTTTCTAAAATATTTGCACGAATCTCATTTTCTTAGACTATTCAATTGCTTACAAAGAATCCTAAAAAAGTTTTGACAGAACCCCTAAAACATCGCACACTGATCTAATTAGGGTTGAACATGTGCTTTGATTATCTTTCATGAGATACATGTGACGTCATAATCTCATGATAAATGTCATCACGTGTTTTCGGCCAATAATAAATTTACGTTACGACTTTAGTGCCATGATCAATGCAATCATAAGTTTAAAGTTGATCAGTTCATCAATCAGTTCTTCACTGTTGCCAATTGTTACTTTTTGAAGAAACTTTCTTTTTTAAAGTATATGTTTGTCATTAATAATAGCGTGTGTGTGCACTGGTAAATAAAATGTACTTGATTTAAAAGTATTCGTATAATACAAGATGATTTTTTAATATCGAAAAAGTATTTGAAGAGAATCTTATTACTTCAACTTTTTTTCCAAATATAAAAATTTGAAATTTCAACTAAATTTTTCTAGTCTAATGTCAATTTTTAATTCAATGGAGACACTTGACAGCATTCATCATAGACCAATCATGGATTCAGCCTCTTCTGTGCCACAGGATAACTCTGAGGAATAGCTTAGGATCTAAAGATTTGCGAATGGGGCCTCGTATATAAGTCTACCTGCTAAAAAGATTTTCTTTCTTTACAAGAAAGTCCGTGACTCACTCAAGTTAGTTTTTATAAATTATTCAAACCACAGAAATTGAAAAGTAGTTTGAGTGATAAAAAATGAAATGAAATGGAACATGTACCTGGAAAGCTTAGCGCTGCGTGAGCAGAGGAGTGTTTTTAAGTAACACAGATGCATAGCAATGGGTGCTCCGAAAAGGGCAAGTCCCAATTTCACTTGATGCGTTACGAGGAATCAGACATAAATGAACCCACGTGTGTAATACTTCTAGTTAAATGTACATGAAGGAGATTCGTTCTCGGTACCTTCAGTTCCGTAAACACATAACTTACCTCTGAATCAAATTGATCACTTCAGTCCGGTGGCTATTACTGGCCTATATAGGTACCACCACCACACACTCCCCTACCAGTGAGTCTGTAGAAGCACGAACGATATAGTTGTTATGGGAAATGTGTGAGTGGTTGCCGTTGCGTCAAATACGTCTGATGTCTTGATTGTTGAGTCGTTTTTCTAACGGTTTGATTATTGCGTCTTATGGATCTGACGACTTGTTTGTTGCGTCAGGTGGATCTGACGGCTTTTTGATTGCTTTTGCGGTGGGTAGATGGCACCAGGACAGCTGCGTGAAGGTTGCGTTTCTTCAAAGTTCAGCCAGGATCACCAATGAAGGATAGAACTCGGAACCTTCTGATTCATAAGCACGTAACTTACCGGTGGACCAGAATGATCACTTTAGACCGGAGACTGTTACTGGCCTATATAAACTGCTATTTGTAAAAAATGCAACACCATGAAGGAATCATCAGAAGTAAAGGAAATTTAATGCACAAACGACTTGTATTAATACAAATAAATGAAGAAATTTTCAAAGAAAAAAAACCAATATTAAGTGTCCGAAATTAGTATTTGGTGTAGCCACCACGGGCTGAGAAAAGTGCTGCTATACGACGTGGCACGGAGTCAAACAGATTTTGAATGTCTGCTGGTGAAAGAGAATTCCATGTTGCTTGTATGCGCAGCAAGCGTTCGTCTTTTGAAGCTGCAGGACATGGATCACGAGCGAGATGCCGACCAACCAAATCCCACACGTGCTGAATAGGCGACATATCCGGTGAATACGCTGGGCAAAGAAGGAGTTGCATGGGTTGGAGGCTGAACAGAAGTCTCGAAAAGTCTTTGCAACATGTGGGCGTGCATTATCCTGCTGAAAGATAGCTCCATAGATGCCTTGAAGGAAGACGACTTCGGGCTGTAGCACTTCACGGACGTACCTGTTGCTATTCAGATTACCCTTAATTCGTAGCAAATTGGATCGTCCATGATACGAAATCGCACCCCAAACCGTAACTCCGGGTGTTAGGCCCCTATGTCGTTCGATAACGCACTCTGGAAGGCAACTATGGAAGGCAACTCTCAAACTATGGTAACTCAGGATTTCTCCAGTAGGGGTCGTGATAACTCTACGAAGGGGGACGCGATCAAACTAAAAATTTGAAAACAAAAGATTATTTTTTAAAAATTATTAATTTACTGAAAGTAAACAAGCAAAATGCATTCTGATAAAATAAAAAATAAAATTAACATTTAGACTGATACAATACACTTATAAATATATCAGTACTTAACAATGTATTTTATAATTAATTTAACAATACTAAGTTAAGAACAGGTTTATTAATTACCAGTAACTACGTGCGCTTGTCATATATACAAAAATTATCACTTATCTTGATAATTTGTAAAGTTTATAAATAATCCTTGAACTGCCAATTAAAAGTTACGAGATTCGCCCCCAAATGCCTCCGTTTTCCCCGTAGGCGCGCATTTACGATGTATTGTGAAGGGGGGATGAATAAATAAGGAAGTCCTTTGACATACACTGGTGTGCAAAAATTAAGGACGAGACGGTCTTTTCAATATAACTTTGTACAAAAGCATTCCAAATCAACACATTTAATACCGTTAGATCCCCAATACGTAAGGACATGAGTAATGTAAGCAACACTTACTATAAGAGAAATCAGAGGGATAAAAAGAAGCTTTATTGAAAAAGTAGCATGGAGCGCAATGCGACTGAAGGCCGAAACATCCCTGTGATGGGTGTCCAGCAAGAAATATCCGGTCTTTAGTAGGGGATATGATCTCCCCTGACTGCTAGGCATGTTTCACAGCGTCTGCCCATGCTGAGAATGAGGGTGTCAATGAGTTGTTGAGGCATTGCTGCCCATTCATCTTGCAGCGCCAATCGAAGCTCCGAAATCGTTACCGGTGGTAAGGTACGAGCTGCCAAGCGTCTGCCTAGAAAATCCCATACATGCTCGATGGGATTGAGATCCGGAGATCGTGCCGGCCAATCCATACGTTCAATATCCTCACTCTCTAAGAGCTGTTCGGCAGCTACTGTGCGATGACATGGTGCATTGTCGTCCATGAAAAGGAACTGCGGACCCATAGCGCCTATGGAAGAAGAATCTCGTTACAATAACGGGTCCCGTTGACTGAACCTGCGTCGAAGATGTGAAGGTCTGTACGACTACCAAGCATGATGCCTCCCCAAACGAGAACACCGCCACCTCCATACCTGTCCCTTTCAATGATGTTCGAGGGATGATTGCGGCTTCCCCGCTCTCTCCAGATGAGTATGCGATGAGAATCGTTACTCAGACTGAATCTGCTCTCATCTGTAAAGGGTACTCGTCCCCATTCATTGTCTCTCCAATTCCGGTATTCAGGGAACCACAGAGAACGCCTTCTCCGATGTGCAGGCGTTAGAGGTACACACCGTACAGGGCGTCGTGCAAACAGACCACCACCGTGCAGTCTTCTGGCCACGGTAAAACGCGATATCGGTCGTCCAGTCGCCTGTGTCGTGTGTCTAGCGATTTCTCCCGCTGTCTGTCGCCTGTTTCTTCTGGCCTGTAAGGCAATATACCGGTCATCTGCGGGTGTGGTTCCTCTTGGACGACCACTACTGAACCCCCGGATAGCTGTTCCTGTAGTTTGAAATTGTCTCCAAAGTCGTGAAACGATGCTGTGAGCAATTCCGAACTCTGCAGCCACACTTGTCACACTGCGACCTTCCTCCAACTTCCCAATGATTCGACCTCGGGTAAAAGCATCCAGATGTCGTCTAACAGATTGATTATTCGCCATTTCTCGCTGAGGCAGCAACTTGGTGTGATTTTAACTGCTATACGGTGTGCAATCTCTTTGCCAGAAATACTAATCTTACACCGACAACATGCTTTACTACTCAGACACTCCCCCATTATGTCTACCTGCATATCTGCGCATGTGCTACCGTACATCACCTCACTTAATCTCCTGATTGGTCTTTCTGTCCGCTCTGCCTCTTCGTTCAGCTGATATGCTAATTTTTCGACTTCGTCCTTAATTTTTGCACACCAGTGTAAGTAAACCCTTCGGAAACGCTGTCAAGGTCTTTTTGTTTCATTCTAACACCTTCTGAAGAATTTTATGCATAGCAATGCACAATAAAGTTCGTACTTTGGAAAGACGTATATATACGTCCAGCCATTTAACACACTAGTTGGGAGAGACGCATATATATGCCGGTGGCGCTTAAAAGGAAAAGGTCGTATTGTAGCTTTAGCATTAAAGTATAGTATTATTGAATTCAATGCATTGTTATTTGCATGGAGGGGGGGGGGTGCGATGAAAATTATCATTGAATATTGGGTCGCAAATATTGAAAGTTTGAAAAGCACTGGTCTAACACGAATTCGGATCACATGGTCCCACAAATTGAAGCATGATTCATCTGAAAAGGCAACTTGGTGTCAATCAACTTGCCAGGCTCTGTGCTCATGAGCCCATTGACGATGAATCCGTTGATAGTTTGCCGTGAGGGGGATTCTGTATAAAGGTACCCTTGCAAGCAATCTACGGTGCAGCAGACGTCGACGAATTGGCTAAGCCGACAATAGTACACCGGTAGCAGTAGACCAACGTGCTGCCAACTGCCTGGAGGAAGCTGTGCGATCATTCACAGCTACGTGTCGATTGTCGCGAGCTGGAGTCACCTTCCGTCGTCCGCTACCAGTTTTTAGAGTTGTTCGATGCTCGTCGGTCCACTGCTTCCAAACTCGCATCGCTGTGGAACTGTTTTGCTGCACACGAGCTACTATTGCGTGATAAGAAAATCCTCCTTCTCGAAGGCCGATAATCCTCCCCCGCTCAAACTCCGTAAGTTGTTGGAATTTCTCCTTATTTCTTCGTGGAGGCATACTTAGTTCTCACTAAACGTTCGCCACTAATAAATAACAGTTAACTATTTTCATCGTTCCTCTACAGCTCTCTATTTAAACGCTTTCAGCATCAGTTCAGAGGGCGCTGAGCACGCGACGCATGCGCGGTGACTCTGAAACTTTACTATTTTACCAAACATCCTATAATTGATATTTGCTGCAAAGTTCAATAATTCGGATAATTCCTTTATGGTCTTGCATTTTTTACAAATAGCAGTGAAGATAACACCGCCACATACTTACTGTAAATCACAATAATTGTATTTTAAATTGATAAAGCACTCTTCAACACATTATTGGCTCTAGACTGTTTATTCAACTACTAAAGGAATTCTAATTCCAGATATCGCACTTGCCATCATGTATTTACAGTCACTTCATCTAACTTAAAATCTTCAGATAATTAGTGACGTCTTAAGACATCTTGAGACCGTAGACCTCTATGCGATCGCAGGCCTACCTGACGGTACACTCTAGAGGTAGACAGTATATATTCAGGGATTAGCAATCTTGTATTTGTGGTGCGCCAGACAATTCATTTCTTAGTATTGATGAAGAAATGCATTTTTATAGCCACATCAATCTCGTCTTCTGAATGAAAACGGCGTCCTTGTAAGTTCTTTTTTAGATTAAAAAATAACCAAAAGTCTCACATAGCTAGATACAGAGAATAAGGTGGATGCTCTATCACTTTAATTTGTTTTTTGTTTAAGAAACTGAACTGTTAATCCGGTTGTATGAGAAGATGCACTCTCATGGTGAAGTATTAGTCCCCTAACATTAACTTTTTGATGAATTTCTAGAAAACATTTAGTGCTATACCAGTTTGCTGTTACTGTCTTCTGTCCTTCCAACTGGATGACTTTGACCAATCCCGTACTTCTGAAGAAAACAACATACATTACTTTTTTTTATTGCTCGTTGTCTTTTCACTATTATTGGCCCCTCAGGAAGCTCATCTTCTTTAGGTGAGTACGGGTGTCACAATCCCGAGGTGCCCTAGTGATCTTTTCCTTTTCCCACGGGGTTTACTGTCTTTGGTAAACACGGGCTTCACGAACCCGGGGTACCCTAGGGATCCTTCTCTATTTTCGACGCTCTTTCTTGTCATTCAATTCATTCTTTCTTTCTCTTCCCGTCTAGACCACAGATATTAAAACAAATGTTTGGCGCAGTATAGCCGAAATCGGCTCGTGCGCCAATAAACCCGAAAATCACTCACGCACTCACTCATTCACAATTGTTGGCGTTGGATCATCTTCAAAGACCCATACTTTGCTTTCCTGACATGTTGAACGTTAAAAAATGGTCTGTACGTTTCATCAGCAGTTACAATTATAGAAATGATATGGCGGCCACCATCATTTAGCAATTTAAGGGTTTCTGTGCTGATTTTGACTCGCTCCTCTTTTTGGTGCTCAGTTAGATTATGGGGAACCCAACGGCAAACCTTTTTTTCATACGTAATTCTTCATGGGTAATTTTGTGTATGGCTGCGGATCTAATGTTAATTTTCTTCTGTATCATTTGGTAGGTACAGCGATTATCATCGATTCCCCTTTCATTATACTGTTCTAGAGAAACAGGGTCACTGGCTTCACATTATCCAGGATTACTGCCGACCGCGGCCTTCCTGTGTGTTCTTCATCCTGAAGAGAATTGCGACCAGTGCTAAATTTTTTAAACCATCTGAATACAGTAGCACGACATGAAAATTTATCACCTAATGCTAATTGCAGCCGTTGAAAGCATTCCTCTTGATTTAATCCAGCTTTAAAAACATGTAAAATCATAGCACGATAATGTTCTCGCGCAGCTGCATTTTCTCTTTTGTCTAAAATTTATTCTAAGCCAAACAACTTGAAGTAATTCTGTAAAAAGCCGTTTTCTGCGTTAAAATACTTTGTATTTTCAAAGTAAACTGGTTTTTGTGTGTGTGTGTGTGTGACTTAGCGTCTGAGCGCATCTCAAAAATTTCAGAATTACACTCGTATATACTAATTTTCATATTGTAATTTTAATGTTTCTTATGTGTGGGGAATAAGTTTCTCATAATTTGGTTTCATTGTAAAGTCCATGCAGTGGTGTAACGTACACCTCCACACTGCGGGGGGGGGCAAGGCTTCTAGGGGGTCCAAAGCCTGACTGACGCCATCAACGTAGATTTTCTCAAAATTCGTTTCTTACTTTTTAAAATCCAATTTTTAAGCGATCTTCCAATTGGCGATCTAACGTTATTTTTAATCAAAATTATAATACGCTCATTAGATATCTTTAATCCTATATCCAAATAAAAAAACAATTTTTTTCATTTGCTGTAATCCAGGCGATACTTTTCTTTAGTGCATTTTCTTTTTTAACCTAAATTACTAACACATAAAACAAAAGTCAGACGGATAATCGGATAAAATGCTAGGAAGATATAAAAATTCCTCACTGTTGTTATTACATTATACATTAGATTGACTGTAGGGAGAAAAAAAAGACAGGATTTACTTTTTAAGAAGCAGCAGAGTAAATTATTAGCATCTTTAGCCCTCCCCCCCCATGTGTTTCAATTTTATTTAGCGAAGTCGTAAATAACGTACATCTGTTATGCTTTTTTCAAGTAAAATAGTATTACGATACTTGGAAAAGCATAGAGAGCATTTTAAATGATTATTTGATGATAGATTGGTTTATTAGTACTCAATCAACTGAAACATAATGGGATGTATCAGTTTTTTATTTCTTTTTGCATGAAATCATTTTTGCTTCATACAAAGAACACTCCTAAAAAGTTGACTCTAGAAAAAATCGAACTTCAGGTCAAGCTCATCCCGGGAATCAGAAATAAAGAATATAAAATACGAGATACCTTTTTCTTTCTTAAGAATTTTAAATCGAAAATTATTTTGCATTGTTCATGTCTTTCTTAGTGTTCGTTTTATTTAGTTACCAGGATATCTATCGTTAGATTTCTCGTTTTAATAAATATTATAAATGCTATACATTATTTACTTCGTTTACTCAGGCTCCGGATGATTTTGTATTCAATTATAAGTTTAATATAAATATTTTTACGTGATGTTTATAGGTACATTATGTTATGCTTTGGCAATTCTTTGTATAAATCTAATATATAAAATTCTCCTGTCACAGTGTTTGTAACCAAACTCCTCCGAAACGGCTAGACTGATTCTAATGAAATTTTGTACGTATATTCAGTAGGTCTGAGAATAGGATGTAAACTATTTTTCATTCCGATATTTCAATTACTTAAAAATATATTAATTAAAAACCTTAAAACGCCTAATAGTTTTACTCCTGCGGGTTGTTTACTTCGCAGAACTTCCATTCCGTTTCGGCCGAGCGGTGATCCGACGTTTTCCACCATCTTAAAATTTCCATTTAATTTCTACTGTTGAAATTAGACAAAAAATAATTACAGAATCGGAAAGATCATTTATTTCGCCACGATACGGTATAATTTTTTTTGTAAAATAACAATATTTTCTATATTTTTTTTCGAATTTTTTAAAATAGTGTTAAAACTGATGCGTTTTTGTGAGAAATAATTTAAACAGTATTTTTTGTACATTTTTTTTATTTAAAGGTACTATATTTTTGCAATTAGTTTGTGAAGTTTTAAAGCATTAACTTAAAAATTATGCCCTAAAAATAAAAAAAATTAACAAAAAAAAAAAAAAAACGCGATTTTACAGTTATCCAAACCTTGGGAGTCGAAAAATAGTTTTGCGATAAAGACCTTTGAACTGTTTAACCGTCGACCACATCTAACTCAAGGGTTACACTAAAAAGTTCTGCCTTAAACAGGAGGAAATCAGTAAATTTGGCGAGTAAAAAAAATGCGAGTGAAAAAGTTATTTTTGCTTCAATTTTCGTCATTTTTTCTTTAGATAATTTTCAAAATTAAATCATTATAGATGTTAGATTAAGATGACAAAATGTATTCAATACATTTCTGAGACTCATTTAAAATATTTATCAGTATCAAAATTTTTGTTCTCTTTCATAAAACTTATAGTTTACTTTAAAATAGTGCCTATTGTATAAATCTTTTTTTGACATATAGTTTCATAATAAATACGCAAAATTTGCCCATTTCGAATTTTTTTTTTTGAATTATTCAGTTAAATAAGCATAATTTCCTTAGAAAAAAATAAAAGCTATGTTCAAATAAAAAATTCTTCATTATAAATTGCGTGTTATTTATGTATCAAAAATCACTAAATTGGCATGTCACAATTAATTGCTAAATGAATACTTTTAATCAATATTAGTATAAAATAATTAATTAATTTTGTTTTGTATTTTATGATTTCTTCTAAAATGAATAAATATAGATGAATTTAAATGAAAATGATTTTTAAAAAGTTCATTGATCATTTAGAATCAGTGATTAAAAAAATAAAATGCCGAAAACTATCTTTTTTTTTAAAAAAAAATTTTTTTTACAAAACAATGATATTTTGCATATTTTATGATTTTTTTCTAAAATGAATCAAAATCGTTGCGTTTAAATAAAAATGATTTTTTAAAATTTAGAATCAGTGATTTAAAAAATAAAAAGCCAAAAACTTTTTTGAACAAATTTTAACAAAACACTTAAAATACTTAAAACAATCATTTAATAATTTCTTCTTTTATAAAGATAATTGCATGAAACTTTTTTCCCGTGTGTCGAACATTTCAAAATATCCTCACAATTTTACTTCAAGATTTAAATTAGTAGTAAAATTTTGTAATTTGAAAAATTTCTACTTTTCTGTGTTTTTTCAACATACAACTATTTTTAAAAAGGCCACATTTTCGTTTCCGGGGACTAAAAAATTGCAACGAAAGAATTGAAAAGTTAGTGAGTGATTTATAAATTCGCACTGTTCGCCTATTCGAGGGTTTTTAGCGACGGACCTCGAAATTTTCAACCATGGTCAAGTGACGAGGATGACACCTAAGCTTTTACCCACCTCTCCTAAGTACCGCACCACACCAACGCAAGAACAAATTTCGAAAAAGGGAGTTTTAATGTCATAGTTACAGAAATCACTCACATCGCGCATACACACACATAAGTGCTATCGTCCTGAGGGAAACAGGAAATTCCCATGGGGATTAAGTTATTCACTGGTAAAAGCCCGTGCATCGCCGGGCTAAGCGGAGAGGAAAGAAACAAAGAAGTAAAAGTAATTTCGAGAAATAATATTGGAAGTGCTGATTTTGTGAAGAGAAGGGAAAATGTTAAACGAGAAAGCTCACATCGTACGCGTCACACCCACACAAAAGTGCTGGCGTCAGAAAGAAAGGAGGAAATTAACATGGGGGTTAAGTTATACCCTCGGTAAAAGCCCGTGCAACGCCGGGCCGGGTCAGCTAGTATATATATATATATATATATATATGATCAAAATTTCTCAAGAGAGAGATGAATAAATATGATCAAAACTGAAAAGATGAAAAGAATTGAAATTGCAAGATAACAAAACAATAGAAAAAAGGAAAATACGAAGAATTAAAATAATAGAGTTAAAAATAAAAAATATATAAAAGAATGGATGCTACAGAATAAAACATTGCTGACTTAGGACAGCGACGAATGAGAGAAGATAAGCTCTGAAGAAATCACTAGACTTGTTAATTCAATCCGAAACGACTTCAGGAGGTTTTCAAAACACGGGGTTATCCAACCAGCTATTAAATAGCTCATTATCCTTTAAAAATAATTTTTACATTTACTTCAGAACAGTGAAAGCAGACTTTTTCCACTTGATTATTGTTGGTATCGCTAGAAACCTGCCCTTATTTTAAAATCTATGAAAGCAAACCGAGTTTACATTTGTTATTCTCAATGCTGGATTGAACTAAATAAAATATTATTTTTAAAAAATTTCAAATTCCGGTTTTTAAATTTTTTTCGTTGTTTATGTAAGCAGTAGCAGGTGAACGCAGATTTTTTTCTAGCAAGTATATATATATGCATATAGAAGATCCGGCTTGGGGCCCAAGACCTGACCTTACGGGGGGCAATTATTTTCCGTTACGCCACTAAGTCCATGGTTATGGGGTTGTGAAAAATAAATGGGTTTTTAAGAAAACTCTAAATTCCACGTTTTTTCCAAGTATTTTCCATTTCTAAAACTTTTTTTGTAATATACAAAAGTCATTTTTTTATCGATGACTTCAAAAGATAAAAAATACAAAAAAAAAATTTTCTTATTTAATGTTTACACGTAATTTTTTGCACGTAATAAGGCGAGCTCAAGTTTTTAAAATTTCACTGTTTTATCGTTTTTTTTCTTCTTCCTATATCTATCCAGTGATATGTCAAGAATTTATCTTATGGTTTCGGCAACAGGACTAAATAGACTGTGCTACAGTTCAAATTTACACGCTTTTGGATCTGAGGAACCAGAGACATTCGGTAAGTATTTCATGGAACAGAAATGTGAGATGTTTTTAGATAATTTAAAAATACATTCGCATTTTTAAGTTTTAAAAGTAATTTTAGTCCATGCTTACATTTTTGAAATCTATAATAATGAGATGTACAGAAAAAGGAGTTACTCTGAAAATTGAAATAAAATAAAATATACTCAGGAAACAATAGTATCTTTGAAGAAACCAGCAATATATATTGAGGATACTTCTATATAAATACTATTTTACCAGGCAAAACAAATAACATTTTATGTGAAAAATTTAGGATTATTTTGAATTAAATAATTTTTTAATCTTAAAACTTATATAATGTTCGATAAGGTTTAAAAAACTTAAATTTTTTTTATGTAGAACGTTTTTTGTGTGTTTTTTTTTTTTTTTTTTTGCCTTTATGACAATAATTCCAAACGTGCACATTTTACAAAAAGTCGTTCTTATTTCGGAAATATATTTTTCTTTTCGAAGTACATATGAGTTCCGTTTATTATTGTTTCTGGGGCAAAACTGAAAAACGTATTAAAATTTGCGATGAATTTTCATTTTGGATCTCAATCCTTTAGAAAATAAGATTGTTCAAAAGCAGAATGTAGTTTTTATAATTTTTAACTGATTAGCACACTTTCATTGAGATATCACATGTTAATGGTAGTTTTTTATGGTGTTTCTAAGCCAGACTCATCAGCCATTTCTATTTATTATTAGTAATACACGTCAGATATATAAGAAAAAAGTATTGAAAAAAAAAAACCAATGCGTATAATTTATATCTTAATGAAAATTCATTTTTCGCGAATCATGCCATAATTAAGTTTTTGCAGTAGATATGACTGTGTAAAACTTTTTTGACTACGTATTGTTTTATTTAAGTATGTGTGTTAGATTGAGATTATCGTTTGATACAAACTAGCTGGATCTTATTTTAACCCCTTGAGTACTATGTAACCTCTAGCGCAGTGATTCCCAAAGAGGTCTATATCGACCCCCATGGATCTATGACGACTTGCAAGAAGTCCAAGTCAGTAAGAAAAAAAATTTGGGGTCTATGAGGGTTTATGATAGTGGTTCTCATTAAACCAGATCTTGACTAATTTTAAAAGAAAAACTAAGCACAAGAAAATGAGATTTTAACTGTTTAACAGATTTATGTTTTATTACAAGAATAACTGACAGGAATAGGCACTAACGAAGATTTGAAAGTAAAGTAAAGAAATGGATGTCAGAAATTTTGGTTTGAAAAAAAAAAATGCTTATTTTGTACCCTGAATTATGGAATGTCGCGAGAAATTTTTCCTTGCGTTTCTATGAGCAAGAATTTTACCGTGTTTGCCAATCTCAAAAGGAAAAAAAAAAAGACTGAGCACTACTCACCGAGGAAATTTAGGGATAAACTCGACACGATTGATGCTACATGTTGAAAATTTGTAATTGATGCGCCAGATTCATCCCTCCCATTGAAAGCATTTTTTGTTTGTTGCTCAGTATTTTATGTATTATTAAATTTAAATTTAATTAACATGTGTTTAAGTTTTAAATAGTATACTTCACTACAGTTAAACATTTTAATCTTTTAAATTTAGCAGCTCTATACCAGCTATTAAAAAGACATTTAAGTTAATAAATGTGCAAAAATTTAATATTAAATAAGCAGGGGTCTATCGAAAAACATGGCAAGGGGTCTATGAGACAAAAAAAAGTTTCAGAACTTCTGCTCTAGTGGATACATGCTATGTATAGGGAAAACACCCATTGTAACCTTACTAGAATACATGGCTTATTTAGGTGCACAGCGAGTGTAACCAGCACAGGAAACATTATAAGGAAGATTTCTTTTATTGGGATTGTATAACATTACAAAAATTAAGTTACATAATGTCTGGGTTACAAAAATTTGAAAAAATAGGAAAATTAGAATTAAAATTACAAATCTTTGTGATACTGCTCGAAATGTTCTTTGGAACAAAAGGCTTTACCATTTGCGTTACATAAGTGTGTGTATCGTCATTTTTGTTACATTTCTTCCTCTTCTTCATCACAAATAGATAAATCCGTATCAGAGTCACAGTCGAGTTCATCGGTTTCCGACAAATATTCTCATTCGGTGATCCAACGATGATGCCATATTGGAAGGAAAAAGTTAAAATAAGCAACACAAACTGTTTTACGAACTTAAAACAGCGAAACGAAATACCATCAACGTGTGCCTTAGTCAGCATCAAAAGGAAAAGGAAATGTTCTTCGTAATGTCAAGTCAGTATCACCAGAAATCTGGGATTTTCGCGCGTGCTAGAAAGTGCATCTGGTAGCGAAGGGGTTAAGAACTACATAGGAATAGAACTGATAATTTTTTGGGTTTTAAATCGGTGCTGAGGTTTTGTGGATAATCAACTAATTTCATGCAACTATGCTCTTATTAAGATTTTTGATCAAGAGTTCTCTAATATTATTGGCATCTGGTATTTTGGCTAAAGAGCCGAAAACTCATTTGCCATTTTTTCATATACTTTTCCATTTCTCTTTGCATTTCTATATTTAGCTTTCAAATAAAACTGTAAAAAGTACACTCTGTCTCGAAATATAAGCAACAAATAGTAAAAATAGCATAACTCAAGAAGAAAAATAGTCACAGCAACAAAATTTGCATATGTACCTTACACAGAAATGCAAAAGTAGTTCTGCAGTTAAATATTTATATAACCACACATGGGACAGTGTAATGCGATAGATACAAAATCAGGTTCATTTCAAGAGATGATCCTTTCATTGAGTTGGGTGCTACATTTGCTTGGGGCTCATTTCTTTATTTCGAAAGTAATTCGTCAATGCGGAATTAGAATGAAAACATACGCTGGTATGCAATCGGACGTATCTATTCTGGAGAACGACCGTCGGAATTTGCTCAAGCTGAAATATGACAAAAACAAATACAAGTTTCGTAGACCGGGTTTAGAGACGAGAGCCCATAGGGGAGAAATGATTAGAGCAGAGGTGGGTAGGCTGCGTGTAAATTATATTAACCTTTAGAGGCTGAATGTAAATTATATAGTAATAAAAGAGGCCGCAAGGATTGATGTACCTATTAATGCGACTTTTATTAAATTATTATAGTTTTTGCATAGATTTAACAATTTTGTTCATAATAAAATATATTTAAAAAATTAAATCCTTATTTATTTATTATTTTGCATATAAAAATTACATTATAAAATATTTTTGTATTCACATAAGGGTAAAAAAATTATAACAGTAATCATGATTATTATTTTTTTGTAAAATTATTAAGCTTATAGATAAAATATTAGAATTTTATCTATAAAATATTATAGATAAAATTATTAAGCACAGTAACTTTTTATATTTTTACTTTTGTGAAGGCCGCACAAAAAACTCACGGAGGCCGCGGGTTCCCCCATCTCTCTATTAGAGCATCAAGGAGTCTTAATCTGGCACTGCCTATTTGTGACCGATGTGAAATTTTAAGAGTATAACAATGGGGTAAAACATGCTCAGCATAAGATAAAAAAAACATCCTTTTTTCTTCAGTTGTCCTCACGGGTGGAATTATTACGTTTTGAATACTTAATTTAGATAATGTGGGTAGCAACTCTTTTCACTTTTTTTTCAAGTACTTCAGGGATGTCTTCTTAAATGGGCGATACATTATATTTCGTTTACAGTACCAACTCTTGTCAATCCGATGGAGCAGTTTGAACTGATTGTGCCTGCAGAAGAAGCAATTTTTATAGAGCGGCCTAAAGTAACTTTCTCCATCCATTCGCCATACCTCTTAGACAACAACACTCTTTTTAAAGACAAACTGAACCTTGGAAGCAGCTACGATATAAACATCCGTTTGGTAAGGAGCAATATAATTCTATTTACAAGCTTTTATTTAACTTGCAATGTAATTTGCTATGGTGAAATCTTGCAACTCAATTTTGAAGCTGATATCTTGAACCAATTGAGCTGAAATTTTGTATACACGTTTAGTATGGATGACAATGCATGTTTTGACCATTTATGTTCCGATATTACAATTAGTTAAAAAAACGATGAAAAGCCTTAAAATGCGTAATTGATTTCCCCTGTGAGATGTTTATTCCGCTGTGCTCAGTGACGCAAAATAAAGAACGATGTGAGGGGAAATTTTTATTAGAGTTTTGACGTTTTTAAAAAAGCGATCTAATTTTTTTCATAAAACTCAGACTAAAAATAATTCACCCCGATACTGTATAATTTCTTTTTCAAAATAATAATATTTGTATTTTTTAAGGTTTTAAAAAAATGAGTCAAAACCGATGTGTTTTTATGAAATTGAAGTCTAAATCATTGCACAAGAGTTTTTTTCCGCTTAAATAATTCAAAACTCTGTACTAAAACAGCTCATGCTTTGCTCTTTTAGAATAAGTCATTTAAAAATTAAGAAGCCAAAAACTTTTTTTTAACGTTTTTTAAAAAAATACTCAAAATTTTAATTAAACATTTAATAACTTCTCATTTATGAAGATAATCTCACGAAACTTTTTTTTTGTGTGTAGAACAATATTATCCGAGATCTGTACGAAGATTGAAAAAATTCCTTAAAAATTACGGATTAAAAAAAATTGTGTTTTTCGTCTAATACTCTTTTTGTGAGAATTTATTTAGCTAGACTGTTCGAAATTAACCGACAAACGTCCTTGCAACAATGATGCGTTGAATGAGATGAACAGTCTGAAAAACCTGCCCAGCGATAACTAAAAAGTAAAAAATAAATTAAAACAAAAAAATACTTTTTTTAAAAAACAAGTTTTTATTTAAATGTGCTAAGAAGAATAAAATGAATTTTTCCTTTAAAACTTTTTTTACTATCAACTTATCGCCATTACACAATTTATATGATATGAAAGCTTGTCGCAGATTTACTTGAGTAGATAAATAAATAAATTAAATAACTTGATCTTATTGTTTTTAATTTTTAAAATTTTCAAATTAAGTTAATACGAGTACTTAAAGCTCGCGAAAAGCTTTGATATCATATATATTGTGTAAGGACGTTATAAGTAGATAGTAAATAAAGTTTTAAAGGAAAAGTTTATTTTATTCTTTTTAGCTCATTTAAATAAAAGCTTGTTTTTAAAAAAGTTATTTTTTCAATTTTAATTTTTATATTTAACAATGATAATTCATTCAGAACCAAAAGTTAGGCATTTACATCAATGTTATAAACACTGACGGGGAAAAAAATCCCAACACCAAGAAAGACTTATGTTAGATAAACGAAATTTGGTAGGCGCGTGTCGTGACTTATACCCTCCCCTCAGATTATCATCTCCCCGTCTACCGTTTAATGTTTCTGGACGTGTAGGCGGATTAGAGAAATGGAGACATAGTTGCAAATCACTATATTTATTGATGCTTATTAATCACAGGAAGGCTACAACCACACGATTCAAATTTAAGAGAAATAAAACACAGTGGAGTATGAGAAGGAGTTACTACTAGCGGAACTACGGAATCGCGACTGATTCCACGAAAGATCAAACACGTACAATTACAGCTAAAACACGTACACGTATTCACAAATTTCTAAATCACTAACCTTATCCTTGTAACATCGGCTGTTCCGTCGTGGTGATGAATTTCTTACTGGATGGATAGACTAATAGATAAGGATCCACACTCGGTCATACAGAATCGTTTCCAATTTCAATCCACTACTCACCGGCTTAGCTCGTCACGTCACTCCTAACTAATACTGTCAACAACTGCGTGTTGATCTACCGATGCTTCAATTCATTTGACTTCACCTTTCTAACTCTTCCCTTTACTCTTTTTGTTAACTCGCGAAACCCGAACTTATATAATATATCTCATTTGCATAAATCACGCTTTGGCTCCCGGTGGAGATTGGTTGAAATAAATAAAACTTTAAAGAAATATTGAGGAGGTTATTGGAAACCGTATAGATCCGTCACAGGCGTGTTTATACATCTGAAAGATAACATCGATTCAAATTTCGCTCTCAACTACCGCTACTCAGGGCATGCAAATCAGGGTTGCTTTAAATGCGTGCTGTAAAGTTTGTGAACGTTATTTGTCTGTGAAATTAGACTCTTTAAGTTGATGTTAGATAACAAATACCTTGAAAAGACGAAGAAGCCGTTATCAACAGATCACTGAGTTAGAACGAGGTAGTGTAATGGCGGTGAATATTTTTTCCGCGACATTGCAGAAAGACTTGGCCTTATTGTATCCACTGTGCATGACTGTAGGGAGCAGTGGTCAAGGGATGATACTGCCAGAGTCACGTTTCCACTTAGGCCAGCTAGGCATGTGCCTAGGGTGCCAAAGTTTTTGTGGCGCGAAAAATGGAAGGGCTAAAAAAAAGAGAAAAATTTAAAATTACAGTTGGAAAGTACCGCCGTCTAGCGAGTTATGAGAAAAGCATTTCTGCCTTTATGTGAGTTAATAAGTGAATGAATTTTAACGTCACCTAATACAGCTACTCAAGGGCCTTTGGTGACGAACCTCGTTTTTTTGAACCAGGGTCAAGTGAAGAAGATGTTACCTGAGCTGGTACCTCTTTCTCCTAACTTCCACTCCACATCAACGGGACTGCTACACGGCGGGTCTTCAAACTGATGATGCGTGGGCCGCGAGTCCATTACCTAAACCACTAGGCTACCACGGTCACTTCTGCCCTTATGGGAGTAAAGACTGAAATAAGATCTACAATGCAAAAAGAAAAACTAAACAGTTTGATATTACTATGCACACAAAAATTGATTACAATAATGATATTATCATTGATTACAATGATGTCATTAATAATTTTGCAATGATCAAAGCTCGAAGAAAACTTTTGTTGGACAAGTACAGTCACAGAGACTCAATAGAAGGATAAGGATGTCTAAAAGTAATAGATAGTAGAGGGATAAGCGATGAAAAAGATGATAACTAACAAGTTCAAAACAGTTCATACAATAAATGTATATTCGATATTGTAATTTAAAAACAAAACGATTTCATTAATTTCTGCATTAATTTACAAAAGGGTGGTTGGGTTGTCGTAGGTAAGAAATGAACAAGAATTGCCAAACCATGCCCCTATCCTTTCCTTACGGTTGTCGGTTGCTAGTCCAGAATACTGCGGGTTAATAGGGGCGGATAATGGGAAAACTCACTAAAGAGCAAAAACAACGAAAGAGGAAAGAAAAACAGAGTTAAAGGGAAATCACTCCCAGACCAAAACGGGCAAGGTAGGAACTGAAAAAGGAGGGATGCTCTGGAAATAGTGTGGTGGGGAACGTAACTCTCTTAGAAGGTTAAAAACGGTCGTAAGCACTGACTCAAGACCGGATGAAAGTAGGTTCTGCCTTGTTGCCAGTGAGGGCCGTATGTTGGTCAGAAGGAGGCCAGGGGAGCGTCTGAAACTGAACTATCTGCGGCTTAGACACACTGGACCAAAACAGGAGTCATGCTCTGGGGAGCAATTTCTTATGACAGCAGGAGGACTGTCCTGGGGATCCCAAACACACTGACCGCAAATTTGTTCGTCAATCTGGTAATTCACCCAATAGTACTGCCATTCATGAACAGTATTCAAGGGGGTAGGGGAGTTTTCCAACCGGATAACGCTCGCCCTCATACCGCCGTTGAAACGCAAAGTACTCTATAGAGTGTTGACATGTTACCTTGCCTTGCAAGATGATCAGATCTGAGTCCAATTGAGCACGTATGGGGTATCATTGGATGACAACTCCACAACCATTCACAGTCAGCACTGATCGTCCCAGTATTGACACAATTAGTACAACAAGCAGAAAACTCCATACCACAAAATGACAATCGGCACCTGTATGACATAATGCATGCCCGCTTGCAGGCTTGTATTCAAAGTTCTGGAGGTTACACCGTCTATTAACGTAACCCCATTTCCCATTTGAAATACATTTCTTAGCTTAAATTAACATGTGATCTTGAAAATTTAATCAATTTAACATGTTATCTTTAGACTTGTGCAAAAGAATCATGGCTGGGAGCTTTCCTATAGTCCGAATTCTCTTCTGTTGGCGGACCGGGCTTTTAGCGAGATGTCAGCAAATTGGATATATTTTATATAATGATCATAAATGTATATAATTAGATATTTTAACATTTTGTACACCTCAAAATCTTATCTAATCTCTAAAAATCCATTAAGAGATTCAAATTACTAAGAGTTACAACAAGGATATACAAAGTCCAGTTTAGGATGACGTGCCGTATAGAGAAGCTAATGCATTTCAAATCTGTCACACAGAATCGAGTGATCCATAGGTTTAACAAGTATATTAAGTATTTATACTGAACTTATTCTTTCTACATTCATTTTTCCACCCTTATTTAAATTATTTTCATTTCTAGGAAGAAGAGCGCTTCTTGCCCTCTCCGTTCCTCACCGATTGCATGGATTATAACGCTTTGTGGGAAGCGAACGGCAAAAATGGACCACGATCACAAATGGTAAGTAAATTTATAAATGTTATTCGTGAATACGATGAAACGCATCACAAAAGAAGATGAAACAGGTCGCCTTTATAGGAAAAATATCAAAAGAGATGAGATGTATTTTAGCGGTCGCCAACCAGTTGTCCTCAGAAAAATTGGAACATTATTTATATTTTAAGGAAGTTCAGTTTGACACAAAAACGACGAATAACAAAACGGATTATGGAGTTTGGATTATACTTTAATTTTAGCTACTACTTCTGCTTGTTGATATTACTTTGCGTTGTCCGTTTGTTCTTGCTTTTCGAGGAGTTCCCTTTCAGTGATACGTAAATATAAATAGAGACGTGAACGAGTGATACAATATTGTTAGTGGTCCGTCATAGAGAAGTCAATCACACGAGTGATCCACCAGGTATAAAATTACACATTTAGTAGTCCACGAAGCTCTGAAGTCTGGCGACCGCTGATGCATTTTTATGTAAATGAAAAAAAAAAAATTTAAAATTTCTAAAAGATTTCTTTTCTTATTCAGGATATACAACACAGTACAAAGTCCTTTTTTTAAAACTGACTGTATTCAGACATGCTTGTAGTTCAATCTTCTAACAACCGAAACCTCATCAAACTTAAAAAAAAACTATTTAAAAATATCACTAATAGGAGTATTATAGTGCTGTACAATGCAAAAAGTAATGTGACGGATCTATACGCGGTTCTACTAATCCCTTCATGACTTTTTTATGAAAATATTTATTTCAACCAACTTTCCCTGAATAAGGAAGCGTGAATATGTAAATGAAGTATATTACATAAATTCTGTTTTCTTGAGTTTGTGAGTTGAGACGTTGAAGTTGGCAAGTAGGAGCTAACATAAAGTCTGCGAGTTAATTGTTAGTTGAAAATTGAAAAAATTAGTTAGAGGTCTTGGAGTTGTCCAGGAAAAAGATTAAAGCGTAGATCCAAGGACATTGATCAAGCCAAAGAGATCACCTGCAAGTTTCCAGTGTAGGATCCGATGCATAAAAAGTACAGGTATTGTAAGCTTGATTAAGCAGAAGTTAGCGCTTATTAGTGGGCGACTTAGTTATATTTGAGCGTATTTCAGCTATCTTAGATTCAGTTGAGGATCTGTAAATGTATCCCCGTGTTATAGAATCTCATCTCCGGGCTCTACTGTTTAATCATCTACCTTAATTAGATTTGCTTTTCGTCTGATTGATATTTGGAATTAATAAATTGAGTAGATTGAAATCATGTCTGTGGATCATTCAGTTTCTCCCACACATCTAGCCGGGTTTACAGGTAGACAAGAGGGTTCAGATGTAAGCAGGAACCGACCGTTATCACAGTGTTACAAAAAAAGGGTAAAAGTAATAACCTATGCAAAATTACAGTGAAGCATTGCTTTACTCTCTTCATTCATTTCCCCGGTGAGTGATTTGACTACATTCAATGTGACTTCCCTTCTCACCAAGCATTCTCTACATATTTTCTATGGCCATGCTCAATATGAAGGAATATTCCACACTGTCTATATGTACCAACGATGATTCCCTGTGATCCATCGACGATTGCAGTCGCAACATCTGTTGTCACTTCTTCTGACACGTCCTTTGCCTGGGCGAATTGTCAGTGACTCTACTTTTCTTCGAACTTCTTAATCATTCCTTTCAAAGCATTTAAACGATAAAGCCCCTTTACGTAGCTTCTATCTAGTTGTTCGCGCATGCTGACTTCGATAATTTTCAGTCGGGCATAAGTATCGTGGATCCCATGTCGTGAAAATTTCAATTTTGAACCTGAGTCTGGTTTTTTTCCTTCTTTTAGAAAGCACTAGCTGAAATGCCTGTTCTTCGCACGGATTAAGTTTTAAAAACCAAAATTCATCTATTATAGCAATCAAAATATTTTTTTTTAGGGAGGGTAAAACCCCTGTATTAAGTAGTATAACCAAAAATTAAAATTAATTTTTTCAAATGAATGTTCAAATTATAAGTAATTTTAAACAATTTGCTTTTGGCCTAAAAATAAATAATTTAACAAAAACAAATATTTCAATGTAAGAGAGAAAATTAGCATGCTAAAGAGTAAATATATATGAATGAATGCAAATATAAATAAAAATTATATTAGAAATGTGATAGCAGTAGTAAGTTTCTGCTATGGGAACTATGGGTGAAATAACTTGCAATAGATATACCGAAAGAAAAAATTAATGATGATAAAGTGATTCTCACTAAATGCTATCATAAATAAGAAACATTAGGAAACTTTCAACTAAAAAAAAACTAAATTAGTATTATATGAGGTATGGGTGCAATGCTATCTAACATCTCTGTAATACATTTAATATAGAGTATTAAATGTAATTCAGTAATAAAAAAAAATTTATTAGTATGAACTAAAACCAAAAAATCTACCTAAAACAGATATAACAGGTCCCCATTGAAATAGCCCAGAACCAACAGTACTAAATGAAACAAATAATAAACCATGTTGCTAAAAAATTAACCATTACAAATGATACAGTTTTCTGGTTTGCAAGATTGTCAGAAGCAAAGTTAAGTCATGATGAAAAATCTGTTCAAGGGGTTCTCATCATAGTTTCAACGAATAGCCCCTTTTTGTTAAAAAAAAAATTTCATTTTTTTTCATTTAAAACAAAGATGAGTTCTTATCGGTCATAGGGACCATAAGGCAAAAAACAGTGACACTCAAAAAAACATTGTACATTCAGGTTTCTCATAAATAGGAAGCATTATCTTCACATTATTACCAACATGTTAACAGCAATTAATTTGAATTTGGTGTCATTTTCTTTCTGTTATATTTTAAGCAATATTTTTCTACAATGAAGAAAACATTAAATATGCCGGTGAAGGAAGAATAGCAATAATCTTTATTTTCAACGACAGAAAATGGCATGAGAATAAAAGCAGGCGAGAAGTGAAGGTGCAGTTTCATTGATTGTAAAAAAATACCTTTGAACATCACAAATTATTATTCCGCTTAAAAATTCAGTTTTGAACAAAAAAAACACACACACACATTTCATAAAATCTTAAATATTTAAAATTGATAAAAGAAATAAAATAAATACATATCAAAGTACCCTTACACCCATATAGTAATTATAATATTAATCCAAACCAAAAAGCTACTTTAAATAGATAAATTAACGCTTGATTTTGAAGAAACTACCATAAGCAGCTCAGAACAAAAGAAGCATGTCAAAAAATCTTATATGTAAATAGAAATTCTAATTTAAATCACAACATTAACAATCAGTTAATCCCTATTAGTTAGAAATGAATGTCCTTTTCTTTAGTTACATTTTTCTACTTTTTTGTTACAATTGAAAAACATGGAATTTGCCAATAGAAGGAAAAGGGTACATATTGGAGTAACCGCAACAAAATTTGCACCACAATATCAAAATAACAGATTCTTATATGTTTTATAAGAAGAAAAAGTCAAATTTTGGTGAAAAAAGTGCTTCTTTGATTCTAATACGTATCAGGAAAAGCAGTACCCTTTTTCTTTTTCAATGGAAGGAAATGTTGGTGCTAACCTTTTACTTGATTACAATCCATCTGAGATTCATATCATAGCACAGGTTTTCGGCGCCAAAGTTAAACTTAGAACCAAATGACTTCGACTGAATATTAGTAATTAGTACACTTTAATGGTACATATTACCCCATTCCATCAGCATAGAATGATTATTTAGTCTGAAAAAGTTGTATAAAAAACATCCTTTTTTTAAAGAAACGAAAAAGATATAATACGTTTGAAATCAAATAAGAAAATATCTACTGTTATCAAATTAGTGTTGCCAATCAAAAAAATAAAATTTAGAAAAACATTTTTTTTTAAGACTATTTTTTCGAAAAACAAATGTAATTCCTCCACAAAGAGGTGAAAAAAAATGAATAAATACAACTAAAATAAATATATTTACAGTAAAATGTGTTAAAATCCCCTCCAAAACTGCTCAAAATATTAATTTTCGCAAAGTTAAGACTTGACATGGCTGATGACGTCATATCTCCATTTAGCTGAAAAATCGCATAAAAATTGAATTAAAAAAAATCTAAAGCAAATTTCGAAAAAAACTCTTCGAGGTTAATAGCATAACGACCTATAGCTTCTACATTCCAAGTTTTATACTCCTGGGTTGCTTAATTTGGTCGGAATAGGTGAAACACACACACACACACACACACACACACACACACACACACACACACACACACACACACACAAACTCTTTCTTTTATATATTAGTATAGATTTATGATTTGTTCACACACACAAAGACTAGGAGTAGTGGCAAGGGGGAGAGGAGCGATGCGGCGAGAGAACTCTGTTGAGAGAATCGGCATTCAGTTTGGAAGCTCATTAAGAGCTGTAGGTGATTAAGATAATACGAGAGCAATTCGCAAACTAACCGCATGGCGCTAGAAGTGTGGTTCGGAGCTCCCTCAATCGAATGCATGAGCAAACTCTGATTAAGTAAGCTTCTATTCAGAGAGTGAGAGTGTTGTAGGACTAAGAATTTGCTAGTTATAACGTGACAAAATGTGTGCCGCCATAGAAAATCTCGCGAAATGTGAGGTGCAAACAGTGATAAGAATTCTTGGGGCCAAAAAAACTGTCTGTAGGATATCCATTGTGAATTGTGTGCCTTATAATAGCCAAAGATTATGAGTGAAGGTGTAGTGCGTCAATGGATGCGCTTTTTCAAGGACGGAAGAACAAACTTCCATGAGGAATCATGGAGTGCAAGTCCGTCAGTAGTGAGTGCTGATCTCATCAAAGAAATCGATGAAAAAACTCATTTGCTCCGTAATTTAGCAACATCCCAGCTTTCAGAACACTTTCCAAACATTTCTCGGACAGTTTTGTATGAAACATCCGCGGGAATATTAGTCTACCGGAAGTTCTGTGCTCGATGGGTACCGAAAATTCTCAAGGAAATCAACAAAACCACACCGTCGAATGAGCGTTGCCTTAGAATTTCTTTCCCGGTATCACACCGATGGGGCGGGGACTGCATTTCGCTGACGATGAGGAACTTAAAAACGCTGTGGTACATTGGTTTAAATCGCAGACGGTCGCTTTTTATATAGAAGGAATAGGTAGATTGGTAAAACGGTACGACAAATGCTTGGATAATGGGGGGGGGGGACTATGTTTAAAAAAAGTGTAGATTTGTACCTTTGATATGTAAATAAATTTTTTCTCCTCTGCCCTGGTTTGTTTCTTACAGTGATTCGGAGGTTACTTTCCGAATTGCTCTCGTATATACAGCTTTACCAATAATGCGCGTTCTGGTGACATCTTCACTTGAGTTGGCTCACTTCAGTTGAAAATACTATTCTTTGAAGTTGTTTGTACATTTTGTAGCCAAAATTACTGGTGTGGTTGTCGCATATGAAAGAATAGTTTTGGATTTTGTTTTCATACCCGTATTTTATGGTGATTCTCGGTTTGGTAAATTACAACAGCACCATAAATTCCCCTATCGGCGATTTTTGGAACTAATTTTTTTATTGAATTCATTATTGATCGTTATACCAAGTTTGGTGCCTTAGTGGTTTTTAAATCGAGTTAATTCAAAGTGGCCCTGAATAATGTCAGTTTAAGAAAATCCCCCTGAATATCGAATTAATCTATAACTATTTGATTTACTTCTAGCCTTTATGCAATATATTTCCCAATTTGATTTGATGCAATCTATTATCCATAGATTTGACGCAGATTTCATCTGTGAGATTTCTTAATAAGTTAAATCCAATATTTGAAGTACAATTAATGTCTACTCTTTAAGACTCTGTTCAAATATATTCTGTTGGGGAGAAGTTTAGTGATTCATCTGCCCAAAAAACTATTTGTCATGTAGAGATGTGACGGATCTATACCAGTCCTTCCATTAACCTCTGAGGAATTCTTTTGGCCAGCATTTTCAACCAGTCTTCTCCGAAGGGCAGAAAGCGTGATATGCAAATTAAGTTTAATATATATATTCTGTTTTCGCGAGTTTGAGGTTAGTGAATTGTGAATAGATTAGAAGTGAAGTAATTTGGCAGTGAAACGTATACGTAAACAAAGTAAGAAGCCAGAAGTTGGAATATTAAGAAAGCGATTAGATTAACTAGCGGAAGTGTTAAAAGTAAAGTTTTCATCCTGTTCAATAATCACGTTTTAATTATGACCAAATTAATTAATTTAATTTAACAATTATTTAAACATATACACACGACATCACAAAACGCAACAATACTCAACATGTCTAACCGAGTTCTGCTCTTTTGCGCAACTCGCTTTGCGCAGCTGACGAATTCCTTCAAATTCCCGAAGGGATTATTTAACGGCCGATCTAGAATGATGATTTAAGGGATTCTTACTGTCATCTTTAAGTTAGTAGAAGACTGCAAGAATTCAGGTACTGTGATCTTAAATCAAGTCGATGTTTAGAAAGTTAAGCTAATAGTGCAGTCATTAAATACGTAAGCTCTGTATAAAGTTATCTTAAAGGTAGAGCTGCATGATTGAATATTTTCTGCCTAACGTAATCTCGTCTCTCTCCCGTTCTATTACTGATTAAAGTTACCTTGCTTAAGTGTTGTTTGTGTCTGAGTTGAAAAGAATGATAAATAAAATAATTGAAGTTTATCATATCGTATGATCATTTAGTTCCTCCCACACCTCTAGCCGGGTCACAGGGAAGAAGGGAAGTAAATTCTTTATTGAGATTCAATGAATGGGGTGGGAGTGAGACAGTTATCCTATGGAAATGTAAGAGAGCGGAACGATAAAAAAAAAGAGGGAGGAGGAACAACAGGAAGGAATTTAAAATATCATCAATGTACTACTATACTTCAAGCCTGTCGCTGGTGATATTCAAGGAGTTGAAATGCAGTCCCGTTTGACTGCTTCCTTCAGCTGTCCTGGGGGTACCTGATATGACTTAACCACGACCGTCAAAAATATATTCGAAATTAATTTTAACATTAAAAGCTATTATACTTCTGTTAAAGATATTCTTAAGGGTTAAGAAAGGAGAAATTTGCCATTCAACATTCTGTGAAAAAAAATATGGATGAATTTGTGACTTTCTTTCAGAACTTTGTACACTAATATCAATTCGAAACCTTTTAAAAATTTTCTGACTTTTGCATCCTCTATGTTTCATACATTTGGATTTTCTACATTGACAAGGATTACTTCCAAAAAAGGAGAAACCTTTTAAAATAAGACGATGAGATACGATCTCGTCTGGAGGCTTTGCACAATTATTTTAATTTAATTTGTTCAGAAAAACAGTCTAAGTCTTTTCAGTGAATACAAATTTTATATTTTTATACTTGTATTTTCTAATGTGCCGCAAACCAAAATGGTTTGAGGAACACTGAACTATATTTTCCATAATTTTAGAAAGACTACATTGATATTTGTTGTAGCTATCGAACATATCTTCGGTTTGATTATGCAGTCTTTGGTGCCATTTCTATATAACATTGAGCACCACAAGACGCCACATGATAAAAACATAAAAGAAGATATATCACGAATTTACACCTATCTTATTGACTGCTATCTCCACCATGTCGTTCCTCTCAAAGCGGAAGTTTCCCGTTTTTAAGAATACTAGGCTGTGAATAAACGTCACAACGCATCCTGACAAAGGTTCAATACTCCTGGCCACACAAAACCTCTTTGCTGGTAAAGTGGTGGCTACACAGAATGCAACACCAAGAAGAATCAGTGGTATCACAGCGAAATTTTTTTGGCAGGTAACATGTTGTACAAAGATCAAAGTACAGCCTCTTGTGATGTGTGTATGATAACAAAACCAGTAGTTAATGTAGCTGCCATTGTTGACTCTAACCGCTGCCACACTCATAGGCATAGAAACAAAGAGGCTTTGGATGTATCCTTGGCGTGCACAGTCCATGCGGCTTCCACATAATGCCAAAGTTGGTCTGGTGTAGCAGTGGGTGGTGTATCCCGGGCCAGCCGTGCAAACATGGACCACACGTTTTCGATTGGCGATAGATCGGGAGAACAAACAGGTCAAGGAAACAATTCAATCTGATGTGTAAAGATGAGCTCTTGCACACTGCGAGACACGTGTTTTTGCACATTATTCAGTTGGAAAATGGCTGATGGTAAAGGCTGAACGCCTGTGGCAAGCGTGGAATGTATGGGAGGACCACGGGCTTCAACATCTAAGAAATGTAGCCCTGGCTGTTCAGTGTACCGGTAATGCATACTAGAGGGATGCGGCAGTGAAATCCAATACCACTCCAAACCATGATACTGTATGCAAAAAAAAGTGTGGCGATGCATAACGTAACAGTTTAGCAGCATTCATCACGGTATCTCCAAACTCGAATCCGACCATCGTGATGTTACAGGCAGAAGCGGGATTCGTCAGTAAACACAATGTCGCTCCATTCCATTGTCCATGTCCGCCGTTCACCACACCATTGGCGCAAACGCCTGTGGTTTCCAGTCAAGGGTAAACGAAGCAATGGACGCCTTGCAGGCATTCCACTCTGCTGCAAATGGCGTCGAATGGTACGAGCGGACACTGAATAATGCGTAACATACTGAATCTGTTTTGCTATGGTTCGTGATGTGGCTGCGCGATCCATCAATGCTATGCACACAATCCACCTGTTATCACGGGATGTGGTACCACGGGTGGGTGTGATCGGCCCCTTTGGTCCATCGTTTCCTCCTGCATCCAGCAATGATAGATCCGCATCACAGTTGTTTGGTTTCGTGCAACCCGTTGACCGATTTCTCTCAAGGATAATCCGCATTCAATATAAGCTAATATTCTTCCTCGGTCGAAATTAAAAACTTGGTCAAAAGACGTTCGATGTCTTCCACGAGGCATAGGTAAACAGCTTACACACAAAAAAAGAACGCACGCAAAAAACAATTGCCGTACTTCAAATCGCCAATATGTTCTCCCTTTATATAGTGCTTGCGGGTGGTGCTAATGTGCGATATTCGTCTGCCCTATAATGCCAATGATTTGCATATTTCATCACAATGTGATGTGAATTTCACAGGTTTTGCACATTCTTCCTTCAGGGTTTTGCATTTTATGTGGCCAGTAGTGTATCAACTAACACTAGTTACAACACTATGTTTTCTGTCGAAGGGTAACATATGAGCATTAACTTGAATGCTTGACATTGATGTATTAAAAAATTAGAAGGTATTAATATCTAAGATAATACAATTTTTGCAACCTCACACATATTCAAATTTTCTTCCCTTTCAAACACCAAATGGAGACTCCGTTGTAAAACTCAGATATTGAAGTATATCATTGAATGTCTGCAAAATGTAATCCTTTTCATGTTAAATACAATGGTATTTTGCTAGTGAAACCTGTTTATAATTTCAATATACCTTCTTTGTGTGTGAATGTAGTTTTCTTTTTTCTTAAAATATATAACAAAAATTAGGAAAAAAAAATTATTTTATTTTTATGTTTCTCAGGAATGCAAGGATTGGTGTTGGGAACCGTATTATGAAATATGCGAAGGGTGTGATGATGATTTACAAGTGTTCGAAAAACCTGAAATATGCACGAGAGGTAAGATACCATTAATGAAAATTACACTGCTTGCTATGTAATAAATGCACATCCATCTTAATAATACGGGTCTTGTTTAACATAAAGTGCGCCCAACTCTTTTTCTACATGATTGTGAATAACACGGTGCATCAATTTAACAAACTTTTTGTTCTAGCGCAAGTTCCGAAAAAATATGGGGACTCGTGACCGTTGGATAGTGACGGTTTGATCGAATTGTTGACAGTTAATAATGAGAAAGGAGTAGAAAGTGAAGTTCAGCAATTAAAAGCTAATTTAATTCTAAGCGCTTTAAAACTGGAAAAGGTCTCTCCCCCGATGCATTTTATCAGTGGCGTAGCGCAGAATATTATGGCCCCCTGCAACCTCAGATTTTTGGCCCAAGCCCAAATAAGTACTTAGCGTCAGTCAAGCTTTAGCCCCCTAATGTCCCTGGTGCCCCTGCAATGCGGGGGTTAAGGGGTCTACGTTGCGCCAATGCATTTGATATCAGTATTCTTAAAACAATTTTCAGAAGTATCTCTTCATTAGGGAAGGCAATTTCTCTTGCAACTCTTTAAACTTGTAGTGAGGTTTCCTTTTATCTGTGTGTGTGTGTGTGTATTTTCTTTTAAAAATAGTAAAAACTTATCCATTTTATCGTCAAAATTAAAAGATTCTATATTGTTTTTGTAAATGTTCTTTAGTTTTTATGTAACTTTCATCTTAATTTCAGGTAATAACCTATCTCTCTTCAAAAAATAAAGTGTTGTATAACAGTTTCAGACATCTCAACTCTTCGAGATGGTTTTTATCTTGTCTTATTTCATATGACATACAATGAACTCATGATGAAATTTTCCCTTCATTCAAAAATTCACAACCGACTTTTTTACTTTCACCGAAAATAATTTACTCTTTTGCTGCCTGTGAGCTTGTCCAGCTTCCTCTTCAAACGAGAGTCCTGATAAATCAGTCGCTTCTTGTTCCATTTTTTCAAATTCTTTTCTGATGTTCCGGATATAATTTTCCAGAAATTTTAATAGAGTATAAATCCTTTTTAATAATTCACATTCAACTGATTGCAATGATTTGCCAGTAGCATTTGTTCTTTGGAGTATGCTATTCCAATTCACGGTTATTAGGGAAGCTTTATATTTGTACATCTGTTTCAAAAGGGCAGTTTTTTTCGTCCAGACGTTGTGGTCTTTTTCCTTCGCATTCTTTTAATTGATATCAGCCACGTCCTTTACCATGCTATTAAGGACTAAATTCAACTAGCTTGAAAAGTTTTCTTTGAACTAGATATAACTTTTATCAAATAACCCTTTTGTTTCATTTATCTTCAACAGTAAAATAAAAAAAAATGGCAGTTATAGAGACTGCCGATAGAAGTGAAAACTTAGAACTTCTAGTATTAAAATTTGAAATTTCATAATGTTTGAATTAAAATTATCAACATCAATCTGGTTTTCACATCTATTGACACTCCGAGCAACAACTAAATGCATGTTTTTATGGTTTTTATTTTTCAAATATATTACGGGCTGTACAAGATCATGGCAAAACATAAATACAATTCAATTGAAATAACAATTAATATACAATCATATTATTTATGAACAGTATTTGTATTTACTTAAATTTCAATGTACTCGATTTTTAACATTATTTTAATTGTTTGCATCATTAATTTCAACAATATTTAGACTTTTTGTACTTTCAATTATTTCGTTTTGTTCTAAAAAGGATACAAATGGTATATGGTAACAAAAAGATATGGTAACTAAAGTAAGATAGGAAAATGTTTGATTCAAATTTATCTAAGTATTGCGTAAAAACCACAACGATTGTCGTTTTATATTTTGTAGTACTGAGTTTTCGATCATTGGACATATTTAAATTAAGTGTTTCATTTAAAAATTCAGTTAGTGGTAGATTTTTATAGGTCTCCACTTAAAATCATCGGTACATTATCATATTTTCCGCCAAATATTTTTTCGAGTATTTCAGAACCTTCTTTTGTATAAATCATCAAATTTTCGAATAAAAATTGTTGTATCTGTCTCATAGATTTCCCAGGCGAAATATAAACGGCAACCATTAATATGTATTGCCCATTCTCGGAATTGCAACGAGCAATGCACAGTATATACACATTGAACTTTTAACTAAATCCATTGAATTTTACTTATAAGATATACACAGCACTATACGTCAGCTGTATAGCTACAGATATACTGCTATAAGCGTGTCGGTGATTCGAACGCACGAGATTTCACCCATCCAAAAAATGTCTAAGGCGAACTGCACAATGCGCATGCTCCAGTCAGAGCATGTCGGTGACGCGAACCCATAAGATTTTCCCCTACCAAAAAGTGCCCAACGCCGCTAAAGAAGTTTTCACTTCAAAAATTCCAACACCGGAAGATGTGCTAGGTGAACGATATTTGGTATAGGCGTGTTTATACATCTGAAAGATGACTTTGATCCAAATTTTGCGTTAAGCGCGTAAGTGAACGCTAGTTGCTCCACTTTGAACATGCGAATCAGGTAGGGTTTTCAATCCCGGGATTTCGGGATTACATTATCCAAATCCCGGGATTAGGATTGAGCTATTTATTAAAAATACTTACATATTAGCATAGTTGAAATTGCATAATAAAAGTGAAAATATAATTAAAAATTAATTTAATATTATTTTAATGAAACAAATAAAAAATTAATTCATATAAAAAACAAATAAAAATAGTACATAATGAAATTTAAAGAAAAAAAATATTTCTTCATTTCTTGTGTTTCTGTGAATAAGCTTTTAGAAACGCAGCTCCTCCAGCGTTTCATCGTTGAAATGGCTTCTTATTTTTATTACACAATGTTCTGCCGAAGAAAATGCAAGTTGACATTCTTTACTAATAGATATTATCGACATTAAATAGGAGTGTGTTCTTTTCAGGTAGTCACCTCGTTTGCCTCTATTTTAAAAAAAAGGGACATTTCTTTTTGAATTTTTGATGGCAGTGTCTCAAATCTAATAGACTGCATGGGTGCATATACCTCTTTGATAACATTATTCAGTTCTTATGCTACACTTAATGGTGTTTGTATATAAATTGATTCAGTTATTGAATCAGAATGTGAATCAATTTCAAGTGTTACCTCATTTGAAATTGAAGATTAAGTTGCATGAGCTGTTAGCAATGCAATGGAATTTGAAGTGTCTCAAGTCTTCCAAGCAGGTCCGCTATTAATTAACGGCATTTAATTGAAGAAGGAACGGTGACAAAATCTATTCTTGTGAGAGATGTTGCTTATATTATTGTGTAAACATTGCAGTGAGCCACTTAGATCTGAGTGACATTCTCCCATACGAGAAATGAGAGCTGTGTATATATGTTTTTTTTTTTTTACCTATAGCACACTTATAATTTCACACAAAAATTCTACGTACATATTCCATAAAAAAAATATAATTTTTTGAAGAATTAAATTCTTAAAAAATTGCTATGAGAAAATTTTTTTTAAATATAATTCAGACAAAAATTAAATCTCAGGATTTCGGGATTGGAAAAAAACCGGTATTTCGCCGTTTCGGATTTCCGGGATCCCAGGGCTGAAAATCCTACTAGATATCTTCCAAAAATTCTAATTGTGTGTGTACAAGTTAGCTGGCACCGGACATCCTAAGAATGGGAGAAATGTCCGTTTTCTGACACCACTCGCGATGGGGAGAAAGTTACAGAATATAAAACAAATATCAAATTTCATGGTTTAACATACACACCCCCCTCGAATCCTTCAAGGTTCAAAACGTAAGAAGACTGACATTAAATGTATTCAGTACAAAAAAAAGTAAATAACATACATTAAATGTAATACCAGATTCACAATACTTTGAAAAAAAATTTCACGATATAATTCAGACAAAAATTAAATCCCGGGATTAATTATTTTAATCCCGGGATCCCGGGCTGCAAACCCAAGAATCAGGTGTACTTTAAATACGCATTATAGCGTCAGTGAGAGTTATTTAACGTCAAGATTTGACGTAGTGTGCTTATTTTAGTCACAGAATGACTTTAAGAAGCCAATATCAACAGCCCAATGACTTTGAACGAGGTAGTATGATAGAGCTAAGTGGCCGCGGTACCCAAGCAGTTAAGGTATTGGATCACGGCTGGTGTGTCCTGAGTTCGAACCCAGTACCACTGAAGACTCAAACTCGAGAGCTAAAACGCGTCCTCCCGTTGGTGTGGTGTGGTGTGGTAGTTAGGAGAAGGGGTGACTGCTCAGGTGTCATCCTCGTCACTTGACCATGGTTAAAAATTATGAAACTGGTCACCAAAGTCCCTCGTGTAGCTGAACAGTGCGACGTTAATATTCCTTTACTCATGATAGAGCTAAAAAAAAGAGGAATTTTCTTTCCATGATTAATTGCAAGAAGACTTGGGAGGAATGTATCTACTGTGCATGATTTTTGGCAGAAGTGATCCCGGGAAGGCACTACTTACAGAAAATTATGATCTTACCACGCATGGGTCACACTGACATAGAAGACCACCGTATTTATCACATGGATGAGGAACATCACAGTGCATCTACAGCAAAAATTACAGTTTTTTTTCGGCACCGAAGTGACACAGTGAACTGCAACATATAAATCATTTGAGAAATAGCTCCCAGCCAGACGACTTGTAGCATTCATACCATTAGCTCCAAATCACTGACATCTGTTATTTCAATGATTGGAGAGCAGAGTGACGATGTGTCTCCTATCAAAGCTGTTTCTGTTGGTGCCAGTGATACAGTAGCGGAAAGGAGAATATTAGGGGTTCTCTGAAAAGACAGATTTTGGATCCCCCAAGCCTTACTTAGAGTCAGTCAAGCTATGGGCCCCCTAGAATTCTATTCTCCCCCACCCCTTACCATGATGTTGGGGTTGAGGGGGCTTATGTTACGCTACTGCAGTGAATGGCTGTATATTGGTTATAAGAAGACCGATCAGCGCTTGCAATCTTTCTATGGCTTAGATACACTGGACATGCACTTCGAGTTTTGGTCTGGAGCGGGCAATTTTTTTTGTGTGAGGACTTTCAAGGTTAATTCACAAACTGACTGCTACAGTCGGCCGATTCAAACTGTTGCAAGGCATAAACAGCATTTAAGGGATGCTTTCCATTAGTATAACGTGCTCCCTCATCCCCTGTTGTAACAGATTTCTCGCGCTTACATTAATTAACCTGTGATCTTGAAATTTTATTCGATTAAATATGTTACCTTTACAAATGCATGGGCTAAGTTTCATTAATCGGCAGTAATTTTTTCTCGGTTGGGAAGTTGTTTTTTTCCCATCAGTGTGAATTGTATCCGAGCGTAACTAAGCACTGCTGTGAACTAAAAACTAGAACTTTTTTGATTTGGATAGTAGTCATTTGTTCAAAATAAAATTTTTACCAGAAAAATACGCATGCCACAATTTTATAGATTGCAACAATACATATGTACGGAAGAAAAATGGCTAGCGCTGTTACACGATTCAAATCCGGGGAAATAATCGATGTAGCAATATCGATTCAAGATCTTTTTGTTGTACGTTGAATTTATAACTGGAATCCATCAAGCTTGGGACCCCTGACGGCTGCCACGCCCGTCACCCGCTTAATCCGTCTCTGCTGGTGATAGCATTTTTGATGCATTTCGTAATAAACGTGCAAGCTCGTTGCAAGTATCGATAAACAGTTGTTAGTAGTTTTTTTTTCCCTAATTTCAGTTTGAATTTTTATATGTTGTTTTTGTACTTATAAACAACAACACTAAATTTTGATTGTACACTAATTTTTTTATAATAAAAATGTATTGTTTTTGTTTTATAAATAAGTAAAATAGATTTTATTATTACTTTTTTTGTACTGTTTTATGGGAAAATATTTAGAGATTTGTCATCGTACACGATTTTTTAAAGTAGTGGAACACAACCGCAAATTTCTATATGCCTCAGGCTTTTTTTAATACGATTTTTTGTGCGCGTTTTTTTAAGGAACGTGTCTGCCGTGTAAAAAAAAAAAGAGTTGGGTATATTTATTCTTTAAATTTCTACAAATGCGAAGGTGAATATTCTTAAGCATTTGTTACGCATACAAGTTTAAAGCCATCGATAGTTTTATAAGTATTATTTCAGAACGATAATTTGTATAAAAAGTAGCATGCCTTAAATTAAATTATAGAACGTAGTATGAAGTCTGTTCTTCGGGAAGGAACCTCATTTTTCGTTATATACAATTATGCGCGTATGGAAGTTTTCTTTCTAAAGTAGCAATTTCAAAATTAACTTTTCATTCTTTTACTAATAAAACAATAATTACGTAACATATGAAACAACTACAGCAAAAATACAAAATCAAATGATATAACGTGCACTAATTGATTCAATAAAAATGAATCGGAACAAGAAGTATTGTTGCCACTGCCCCAAATGAAATATCTATTTCTTCGTTCTGAACACTGTTCAGCTGAAGCTTTAAATTTCCATAATTTTGTTATTCATTTCGCCAAATAAGTTTTTTATACGAGTTCCAATATTAGCTTACCTTCTATTCATTTTTAATTCAATCCTGGAATTCCACATCGGATAGGAAAAATGCGCTCAAAATTATGTTTTGTAAGCATTATATATCAAGACTCAATGTTGCAGAGAAAGAGAAATTCATCACAAAAATTTCAGTATACGGAATTTCAAAATCAAAAACATTTATTTCCATAAATCAGCTTTTATTCAGGGTGACCGAAAAGTGTGGCTGTACTTTCAAATTTTAATTACAATTAAACAAAGATGTTCACTTATAATTTTTAAAATTTCATAAGGAAAACAACAAAGTTATTTTTTTACAATGTTTTATCGCATGATTTTAATGTGTTTCCCGTTAGCAGCGTGCTACACATCGAGTTTACGCGAGTAACGTTATATCAGCTACTGCTCGGCTGCCAGATTTTGGTTTTGAACTGATTGGCCAGAAACATGTGATTGTATTCATCATGTGACTATGATGCCACATGAATTTAGCCCATTTCAGCCAAGTAGTTTAAAATCCCCCAAAGGAAAGTAGCATTTTACCTAAAAGTTTTTTGAACGCACGAATTTTGTTATTAGAATCAATTAGGGAGCAATGGCAAAACCACATGCAAAGCAGACTCGCATGTTTTTGAAACGCATGTTAATGGGATTCGGCGTATAAAAGGCCAAAAGGCTTTTAGTCCAAACTGTTTGAATGTAATAAAGTAATTATTTCTGTTTTGGAAACTCTGCTGCGTAATGATTGCTTCAAGTCACAAAAACTACTCTGATATTTTCTAAGACTTTCTCTCAAGTACTGGAATCACAGAAAATCGTTGTTAGATTCTCGGTTTATGTACACCTTATAGCATTTTTTTCTGTGAAAAAGAATTCATTATAAATGCTTAACCATTATTTTTCATTTAAAGCAGGGATGGGTAACTACCGGCTCAAGGGCCACATGCGGCCCTGAAAGAGTTTTTATGTGGCCCGCCACGATAGTCCACTTAAACCGAGATTTCTTTCCCAGGCGCGATATAAGATATCGATCTTCAATTTTTCACTATTAGAAAAACAAAGTACCTCGAAAGAGATTATCTGCAGAATTTGGAAGACAAGGTCACAAGAATATTACAGGATTTTAAGCTGTTATCCTATTACTGCTGATACACTATCTGGTCAAAAGTATCCGGACACTCCTTAAAAAAGTGGTTCTGGCGAGTGACGCAAATTGATATGTAATTAAAAGCTATAAGAGTGTTGGTAGTGGTTTGTCAGATTGTATTTATGCGTTTGTGAGGCAATGAGTAAGTCAAAGGAGCTTAGTGAGTTTGATCGTGGCAGTATAGTGGGAGGCCACCTTAGAGAGAAATCAGTTCGTGAGATTGCGGACATTCTACAGAAGCCTAAATCTACTGTGAGTGATGTAATTGTGAAGTGGAAACTTCGAGGCAGTGAAACGGCAGAAAAACGAACCGGTAGGCCAAAAATACTTGGTGAACGCAGCCGCAGAACTCTGAAAAGGATAGTGAAACAAAATCGCAAGTCCTCGTTGGAGGAAATTTCTCAGGAGTTCCAAATATCATCAGGAATCAGTGTTAGCAGCAGGACTGTCGGTCGAGAGTTAAAAAACTTGGGATTCCATAGTTGTGTAGCCGCTCACAAGCCAAACATCCCTTCACAGAATGCGAAGCATCGATTGCAATAGTGTAGAGCTCACCGCCATTGGACTGTGGACGTGTGGAAAACTGTTCTTTGGAGTGATGAATTTCGCTTTACAGTCTGGCAGTCGGATGGAAGCGTTTGGGCTTGGCGGATGCCCGGCGAACGTTTCTTTAGTCACTGCATTGTGCTGACTGTTAATTTTGGTGGTGGAAGCATAATGGTGTGGGGGTGTTTCTCATGGTTTGGCCTGTGCTTGGAAACATGAACTCTGAGATGTATGTGGACATACTGGACAATACTGCACTCCCAACTCTATGGCAATATTTCGGGGAAGGCCCATTTCTCTCTTCCAGCAGAATAACTGCTGCATTCACACATCGAGGCTTGCACAGACGTGGTCTGAAGAAATGGATGTTCAAAAACTGGACTGGCCTTCTCAGAACTCCGATCTAAATCCCATAGAACACCTTTGGGACGAATTAGAGTGCAGATTACGTAGCCAGCCAAATCGACCATCCTCAAAAAGTTTTCCATCAAAGTTTTTCTTGCATGAAGATCAACAAGAGTAAATATAGACGTAAGTTGGCCAACAAACTTGCACACTGTAATAAGAATTCAAAGAAGCAATCTAACTCCTGATTTTAAAAAAAAGTATGATAGTTTCTCTTTGAAAAGGTTTCTCTCATTAAACTAATTCTAAAATTAAATTTACTTGCAGTTATAGACAATATGGAATTAACATAATAAATAAATTGAATAAAACTGCCATAATTTAATTTAATTTATATTTAACATTTTTTTTATAATAAATGCAACCATTTTAAAAAGAGGCAGCCCTCCGATATCCTTCGCTCCCACAGTGTGGCTCGTGAGCCAAAACAGTTGCCCATCCCTGATTTAAAATGATATAACGATGTAATTATAATTGTCATTTCACATTTACAACGGTTATACTTATTGTAGAGAACTCACCATGCACGCTGCTTAAATTGAACGAAATTCCGAAGTGTGAAAAGGAATGCAAATCAGATTGTAGGTAAGTGTTGTACAGAAATGTTTTCACGCTTTTTTTACCTATTTAAAGGTAGTTATAAAACAGTTTATATCGTATATTGTACCCTCTAATATTTTTCTCCTTGCATTCATGTGTGTGTGTGTGGGGGGGGGGTATATGTGTGTATCCTCCTCCTTCCATACAAATTCATATAACTATCATTTATGTGTTTTTTTTCAAAAGCTGTGATTTTATGCATGTAAATGTAATTTTATATTCATATGTGTACTTTTTGTGTATATTTTAAAACTTGTTTTCTTCCCCTAGAAAACTGAAATACCATTTCACCTTGAAGGATAGGACATATCCATTATATGCGGTAATTTTTACCTAAATATATTAAGCATATGTTGCATGGTAATATATTATGAAAATAAGTATTTAATAAGTATTTTATTAAAATAATTAAAACACTTTTAGAGTAGTGTGAATATACTTTTTCGCAATTTAAAGCTTTTAAATTTCTTTTTTTCCCTTTGTTTTACAGGACCAGAAGAAATACAGGTAAGTGTTTCTATAAAACCATTATTCGATTTCAAAAATGTCTTTATAAATGTATTAACCATAACTCACCCGCTTCGATTTCATGATGTTATATGAATATATACTGTTTATCAATGTAAAATTATCGATATCTTTGCATTAAGAATTCGATTGCTTTGAAAAATATTCTTAAAACTCTTGCCTTTTGATTTTAAAAGAACAGAACTTCAAAATAATAATTTCTAAAATCAAAGTAGAATTATCTTTTATAATCTCGTAACCCCCTTCCCAAGTGAAAATCGGCTAAACCCATTTTTAGTGAATCTCTTTTAAAATGCCAAATGTCAAGTATAAATCTAAAAGTTCAAAAACGGAATTTTTTTCTCAATAAAAAAAAAAAGATCTTGTAACCGCCTTTTAGAGAAGATATCCGTAAGATTAATTCTTAGCGTATTTCTGTTCAACAAAAGAATCATACATATCAAATTCCATAACCGTAGGTCGAATAGTTCGAAAACGGGAATTTTTTTTAATGCGCCACAAAAGATGCCCGCTCCTCCAGAGGAGTCGATTACCGTAATTAATTGTTTACCAAATTTCATCACGGAGAGTAGTAATTCGATAATGGAAATTTTTTTTATAAATACGTCCGAGCAACTCCCTGCTCCCCCCCCCCGGAAATAAATAAGCGTAAAATCTGTTCTTAGCGGTTCTATATTAATTTAAAAAAATGCTCACAAAATATCAAGTCTGTAGTTCTAATAGTTCAAAAGCGGGAATATTTATCTGTAACGGCCCTTATGGGATCAATTTTTACAAAACCCTTTTTGTAGCAGTCCTCTACTCCATGAAAAGAACGTGCCGACCCAATTTCTAGTTTTTAACTCTAATAGTTCAAAAGCAGAAATATGTATCGATTACGCAACTTAAGTAAGCCCTCTGTCGATTACCTCAAAGTCCGTCCTTGACGGATCTCTACTGTATGACAGGAACATGCCTACAAAATTTCAAGGCTGTAGGTCTAATAGTTCCGGGGATATCTTGATGAGTAATTCGCTTTTCTCCTTTATATATACAGGGGGATTCGCTACCAAACTGACACACTTGTAGGGTGTATACGGGGTACGAAGACGACTCGGAAGCGTATAGGAATGCGGGGTCACAAATGCCGTTATTGCGAGCTATGGTGCAAATAAGCAACGAAAAAGAACTGAAACAGCAACACATTAATGGGACAGAAAATATTTTATTGAAAGTTTGTAGTACAACAGGTTTTCGAAATTAAGACCAGAAGTCGTCTGGCATGGCCAGAAGTCGCAAATGACGACTTCCCGCAGAATCGGTGTTCACAAAACCTTCAGTTCAGCGTCATCTACCACAAAACTGCCTGGAGGAATATTCCTGAATCAAAAAAATTCCATTCAGTGTCGCCAGACGACTTCTGGTTATAATTTGAACACCTGTTCTGGTACAACCTTTCAATTAATTGTTTTATCATCGATTTATACGTTGTTGTTTCTGTCCTTTTATCTGCTTCCTTGCACACCATAACTGGCAACTGCGGCATTGTCTACTCTACTACATTCCTATGTCATTCCGAGTCGTCTGTAACCTCTACACACTTAGCAAGTTTTTCGGTGTGGTAGCGAATCACCACGTGTAGTTCGGTTCTGAACGAAATCTTATACTGTGTTACTTTGTGGAGAGGTTTAGCGGTGTAAATATTAGTGTAATTCCCCATATAGCATCCCACAAAGTATGTAAAGATGTTTCCAAAAATTCCTGTATTATGTGAGTGCTTTTATTAAAATTAAATATTTATGGGTTCTTTTTCGGAAAAGAGTAAGCAATCTCTATTATGGTTTATTTTTCTTATCTCTACAGTTTTTTTTAATGTAGGGCAGAATAAGTTTACAGCTTGTCTACGAGTTAAAATTAACTTACGAATAAAAGTGAAATAGTTGATAACTTTCTTAAAAATAATATCAGAATCGTAATTTGTGACAAAAAAAAAAGTATTCGTAAATATTACATCATGACTAGAATGCATTGCGTACTTTGGTTATTTTTCAAATGTATTCCGTAGTAAAAAAAAGTTGAGTTTCCTTTCGTTTAAAAAAATGCTATTGATATTTCATATCGATGAAAATAATTTTGTGACTGTTTATATCGCACAATTAATAACTAATTAAAACTAATACTTATGTGTAATGTCTCTTCAAATATTGTGATAATTTTTGGTATATCACACACAATTAACAGCTAACTAAAATCAATATTGGTGTTTAATGTCTAATGTTTATGATACAGCATACTAACAAACTAATATGGATATCATTATAATAATTTTTTTTCGGTAGCAAAAACTATTTTCTAATAAAACTTCTGTCTGAAAACTATTAAAACTGAGCATTATTCATATCAAACATTGTTTCTGTAAAAAGGAACCTATTATTTTGAATTTTACACCTTTCAAATGAGAGGATCTATTAATTCATATCTTCAACTACATAAAATAAAATACAAACACATGTACAACGAAAGTAGTTTATATTTACACTACAATTGCGAATAAAACTATTGCAAAAGATTATTAAAATTAAAAATGTTTACTAGAGTTACGTTTTAACACAGTAAATTTTTTCCCTTAATGTAATCTCCCGTCATGTTCTCGTTGTACTGATCTTGGTAGCGATATTTGAAGGCCAACATATCTTGATACAATCTTCTCGCTCTCCCGATTGCTCCCCCATGATATTCTTAAGTTTATCTAGGTGAGCATCCAGGACATGTACTTTATGGTTATTCTACATCTCGTTTTGCCTTAGATCATAAACGATGTGTTAAACAGTTCAACGTTACTTTCGGAATTAGGATTACCCAAGAAAGAATGGCGTAACCACTAAGACAAAACTCGTAGTTTTTTTTATACCTGAAGAAGATTCGATCTCGGTATTTGCGTTCTGTAAGCACGTTATTTACCTCTGGACCAAAATGATCCCTTTAGTCCGGAGGTGGTTACTGGCTTATATAGATACCACTGCCACACACTACCCTACCAGTGAATCGGTAGGCGAACGAATGATATAGTTGTTATAGCGAGCGTGTGCGCTGTTGCTGTTGTGTCATTTGGGTCAAACGGTTTGGATGCATTTGTGGCGAGTAGATGGCGCCACGACCGCTGCGCGAAGGATGCGTTTTTCCTGAGTTCAGCATCAAGGTCACCAACGAGGGAGAATTGATCTCGATACCATTCATTCCGTATGCACGTGACTTATCCCTGGGCTAAAATGATCACATCAATCCGGAGGCTGTTACTGGCTTATATATACTACCACCACTACCTAAGCCACGATTTTAGATACACACTCTCTCACCCTCAATTTTAGCTTTTTAAGACACTAAAACTCATACTAGGCAAATATTAATAATCATGAGTTTTTACAGTTCCCTGACATAGTAAAATAATAATACACAAATGGTCTTCATCAGTAATTGCATCATTTACGGCAAATGATTGACTTCTTACCCTGTTGTTCGTAGTGGACAGCGATGCCAAACACTACACTTAAATTTTCCTTAAGAACTTTATCAATTTCAAGGGGTGTTATAAGTAAATATTCCTGTTTTGAAACTATTAGACCTACAGACGTGAAATGTGATACACATGTTCTTTAATGGAGCAGAGATCCGCTAAGAACAGATTTTGCGAAAATCGACCCAGAAAGAGCGTTGTAAGGGCTTAAGGTGATCACTGATAAATGTTTCTTTTTCTTAACTATTAGACCTAGACTTGAAGTTTGACAAGCACGTTGTTCCCATTGAGTAGAGGTCCACTACAAAAACGATTTTGCGAAAATCAAACTCCAAAGGGGTTGTGAGGAGTGATGGGGTGTGGCAGATAAAAATTCCTTTTTTGGAATTGTTAGAAACACATATTTGAAATTTGGTAAGCACGTTTCTTTTGTTGAATAGAGAACTGCTAAAACACAATTTACGGAAATGGACTTCTATGGGGGAGCGGGGGCGTATTCATATTCAGTAGGTGTTACTTTGTCTACCGTTTCTAACAACCCCAGCAAAATAAGTAAAAATTGCATTTTGAAAAAGAAAACAAGGATTTGATAATAAAGTGATGAAACTGATGAAAATTAACACGAATTGAAATCGAAAGTTTAAGGAATAAGATATACGTACTTTTTTGCAGAGATAGAATTTATGTTACAGTTTTTTTGGAGGATGCTGAAGTTACCGTGGTTTCCCATAATCCATTATACAATGTAAGTTACTCTACATATTCTTTGTACTATTTCAAAAATGTATGTAAATATTATGAGACAGAAAATGCCCCGTGCAAAGAATTTTAGTTTTGAATAAATTAATCTATAACTGCTATTATTCGAGATCAGATTTTTAAGACGAAAATCGCAGAGATAGAACAAAAACTATATGACCGTTTTCTAATACCTTGAACATTTCAGTTGAACATTTTAACAAACACATTGGGAATATATAAACTGAAATCGTTTTATGAAATGTTGCCGCTTCTGGACATCAACTTGCTCGGTTCATAATCAAACTAAAAATATATCGGAAAAATTTAAAGGAACATTTTATGAAAAACCTGAATAAACTATTAACATATTTTTGTAATTATCTATGGGGCTTTTGATTTTTGCATTTATATTTACCGTATATACCGGCATATAACTCGCACCTATACTTTCCAGCTGCATTTTTTAATTTTTAAGTGCATTTGATATATAACGCGCACCTATACTTTCTCACTGCATTTTTTAATTTTTAGGTATTTCGTCGTTTAACGTGCACCTATACTTTCACAAGGGCATTTTTTAATTTTCAGGCGTATTCGACGTATAACGCTTTTGACAAAAAAACAGTTCACATAAAACATGTCATGAAATATCTCACATCATCTCGTAATGCTCTTATTCTTAGCGTACAGTGCAACATTTTAAAACCTATGGTTATTTTTTTAAAAAAAAAGCAATTCCGAAGTTTAATTTCCCGAAAGGTGATGCCATTCATGTGCACGATCAGAATAGGTGGACGAAACCAGTATAAAAATATGAGTAGGAAATGTTTGGTAAAAGCGTCTTCGTGTTTTCAAGAATCCAGAAAGTTTTAGTTTAGGACTTGTTCATATCCTATCTAACGGATAATAAGCATAAATTTTTGTGACGTCATGGAACTCAGACATCGCAATTAGGGGATTGCAATACCGGTATACCGGGATACTGAATACCGGTATTTTGAGCCATTTGTACAATTTTGTAATACCGGTATTCACAAGTTTAAAAACCATTTTTTCGGTATTTACTAGAAAAATATATTCTAACTGAAAATAAAACAGAATATATCTTAATATTAGATTTTAAAACGCTTTGGGACAATTGACTCCTAATGATGGAACAATTTTTGAAACTGAAAATCCCAGTTCAAAAAGCAATGATCGACTTAAACCTGCAAATTAATTTTTCCGATAGTGAATTCTACTTAATAACCAGAACTGTATCAGCTCTACTTCCAATAAAACTGGCCAGGCATTATGTATAGGAGAGATTCTAATTTATTAACAGCTAATGTAAACAATAAATATTATGTTACAGTCACTGAAAGAACAGCACACATCACTATCTGAAGAATTATATATTACATTGAGAAATTGTACAGAAGAAAGACATCCTGAAATAGAAAATTTCTTACATTATCTACATAATTCTAATGATTTTAAAAATGAAAATGAAAAAGAAGAAAGATACTAACCAATTCAAATTTGATCAAGCTTATAGTAAATTTTCTTCCCACAAACCTATCTACATTCAGAAGAATTCAGTACGAAGATGATAATGACACGAATGCCGATAGTGAAAAGGAATTGTCTCTTTTACAAAAAGTAGAATTTAGCGATAACTAAAAAAATTTCAACAAATCAAAATACAATACAGAAATCAGAAACATCCAAAACCATCCTACGAGAAATCGATTGATTTGAAGATGAAGGATTTAGAAGTAAATACTTGGAAGAAGTATATCGGGCACAATGCTAACAGTACCACCTAGCGTAGATGCAGAAAGCATAAAACTACGTTCCAAGGCTTAACGAGAGTACAATTGATACATTATGTTTTTTATGATCCCATTTTAAAAAATTTGTAATGGTATCTTAAGACTGAATAATGATATTTACACTTGTTTGTGATTTAAATAAACAAGAAGTTTCTTTCATTTTTTGTGATTCTTTATATACTGTTATAAAATTTATAAGTTACAAATACTTAAAGCAATAAGCTTAATATTATGTAATAATAATAATACTTAAAATAATTAGCTTAATATTATGTAATAATAATAATACTTAAAATAATTAGCTTAATATTATATAATAATAACATTTATAATATTAAGCTTAATATTATGTTATAATTTTTAAGTTACCAAATGCTAATGTAGAAATTTAATTTTTACATGCTCATCTTTTCTTTATTTTCAATGCTATCATTTTTAAATCGCACCCTTAAATTTCTATCTTATTTCTTAAGTTTAAAGTGCGCTTTATACGCCGGAACATACGATTTGTAACGTTTTTTCGCCTCGCAGCTGCAAGATCGGCTTTCCTATGCAGATAACATAACGCCGCCCATATCCACATTCACACCCCTAAAATATTGTAGGATCCTTTCATCTGACATCACTCCGACAACCAACTGCAATGAGATCAACAGTATCTGCGCTCCACCAGGGAGAGGAACATTGAGTGAAATTCGAGATGTAAGAAGGGGCCGCCTCGCCCCAAAAGAGTGGAGAGCAGACCATTTGGTACATTTGAAAAGAGACGTTGTGTTTTGCCCTCCTCCATCAGCAATAAAATATTCTGTGTATTAAAGTACTCAATAGTTTGAATAACTTGTATCTAACTGTGAATATTGTAATTTATGTAGCTGCAGACGCAATAAATCAATAATATAATTTGTTAAGTCTCATATTCCTCTTCTATTTTTCCAATAAGTCACGATATATGTAATTAAAAAAAAATATTTTTTACATATTTTTTCTTACTACTAATATTTTTTAAGACATTGGTCTATAAACTATTTTGTATTCACTTTATCTTATAACACTATATGGTATTGATTGTGCATAGCTCCAGCATTTGCTTAAACACAATTTAGTATGCATTTTTATTAGTACACTAGCTGGTATACCCGTTCTTCGTACGGGTGAATTGAAAAAATAAACAATACAGATAGAAGGATAAAAAAGTTTTTAATTTTACGGAAATTCAACAAAAAAAAAAGCTTTTTGCATATCTCAGCTGAACAAAAAAAAAACCATATTTGTTAAATTTTAAGTCAGTAGATCTAACAGCTGATAAAAAAAAAGGATTTTAAAAAAAAATTTATAACGCCTTTTGTCGGTCAATTTTTGAAAACACCTTCCGAAGCTCAGCAAAAGTAACACATTGTTACGAGTTTTGTGTAATGAATGCTTAAAAATAGTGTAAATATTTATACCTGGATGTGAAATACGTTAATATTACTTTAAGATTCGCAAGCAACACCGTTCCTTACATTATAATGACTATTCAATGGAACCATAGCGAAATGTGGTGACGATAGAGCCAAGTTGGCATCATTTTTGGCGACATGTTGGCAACTTGGTGATTGATTGAACTGTGCAGAAGTTGCTTTGCTGTAGCGCCACCTAGAGGGCATCTGCAATAAAGAGGCACTTCTTCACAAAAAAATACATATACACGTCAATTTCTATAGTGATGGATTGAACGGTGTTTAAGTGAACCGCGCGATTTCATATAACAAACATCCATTTTTTTTTTCAAAAAAGTTACTTTTATCATTATTTTTTAACACAAACTATTATTTTCCTTTCGCTTATTTTTCGTAAATTTTTTTCATTAAAAACCTTGTGCCATCACAGCTTAATATAATTTTCATCATGCAAAATGAAGATATATAGTATACCTGTATTTTATTTTTTGTACTCACAACTTTGAATTGGTTTTTTGCTGTACATCTTTTCAGAAAGAAGAATTGTTCGGCTACATTGGAGGTCTGATGGGATGTTGGTTGGGCATCTCCGTCTTTTCTTGCGTCGACTTCTTTGAAAAGATCTGGTACTGCGTTAGACTAAAATGGAAACTTAGAAGCAAATTTAAAGCAATCGTTGCCATCCAGACAAAGTAAAGTTTCCAAATCATGTGTACCATTACATTTTTTTCTTTCAATACTTTTGTAACATAAATACTTAAGTGCTACTTGTAGTATTAGAGGTTTTTTTTTCAAAATAAATAAATAATATAAAATTAAAAACTTGTGAATTATCCTACTGAAAAATGATCTGTAAGGGAAAATAGGTGCTAAAAACTTCAGTGGATAGCGCTTGAAACTTAAACAATCTTTATTTCCTTAAAGTGTGCTGTAGGGAGGATCGAAAAACTTTTTTTGACTCAGAATTTATGAGCCTTCCAGAACGGAAAAAGATGTTTTCTGGTATATAGACGAAGAGAAAAATTGTTGTTGCTTATGCCACCTGATCAAAAGGAACATCAGATCAAGGTCCCCGAAAATCATCGCTTCTAAGGGATAGAATTTTACGCCTGTAGTTAACCTAAGCTTTGAGCCCCATGAAGGTGACAGTACGATTTGGCTCGGTTTTTACACATGATAGATGGCGACGCCATCTATCTCCACCTCCACAATTTAGGCATTGAACTGGGGGGGATATTCTCCAGCCCCTTACACTCGTGGTTACAGCTGCGATCGCCACAAGACTTTCGGACACCCTTATTTAACGATCACGTACTCCGTGTGTACTCGGAGGGTATTTAGAGGCATCGAACTTAGGCTTTCCGGTCTGTAGTCCGTTGCTCTAATCACTAGCTACCCACGGCCTAGACCCCTCAGGGGGCTCACCTTCTTTAGGTGAGTACGGGTGTCACAATCCCGAGGTGCCCTAGTGATCTTTTTCTTTTCCCAAGGGGTTTACTGTCTTTGGTAAAAACGGGCTTCACGAACCCGGGGTACCCTAGTGATCCTTCTCTATTTTCGACCCTCCTTCTCTTTTAACTTTCATTCTTCTCTCCTTTCCCGTCTAGACCACAGATTAAAATTTTTTAAATATACAAGATTATAAAATCGAAAATTTCTTTTTTGTGATTAAATTGTATTCTTTATATATATTGTTATTAACACAGTTTTGTTTTTATTTTGTGATACATTAATTTGGTTCCTTTATTATTGATTTTATTTTCGATATTCGTATTGTGTTTTACTAACACCGTTGTTTGTCAACCCGCATGTTTGCCGTGTGCGGCGTCCCGTAAGGAGGAAAATGGTGTCCTGGGGATACCTTTTGCGTTCCCTTTGGCCCACGCTTCGCTGTAGACGGGTGGCAGGAGTGAGCCCTCTCCTGTCAATCGGCTGGTGATAAGTTTCTCTGGTGTCCCCGGAAAGACATTGCTGTAGGGTTAGTGCTGCAGATAAGGGGTGGCGGGTTTACCTGTTGGATCCTCGCCCTGATGCTGTAGCACTATATTCTGGGTGTACTCCAGGTAAGCGCCGTGCCTGGTTTTTGCCAGATGACCGGCACACTGCCTCCCTTGTTGGACTCCGTGGTGGGTGGAGCCACACCGGAATGAATACCATCTCTCTCTTCACGGATCCTGAAATTTCGTGCCCGGGTAAAGGCCTCGTTTTACCCACACCACTTACCATTGATGAAATTGCGAAGAATACACGTTTTTTTATACTATCATTGCCAAACAACGAAATGTCTCGTAAATCTCCCTTTACTATCTTCAAAGCTCTCCAAGGAATTGGTGAACCGAAATCAGTAAAAAAAATGAGATCGGGTGATTTACTAGTCGAAACTAATTCTGCTCTTCAATCAAAATGTTATTTAGCTGCTAAAACCTTTCTTGACTGTCCTCTCTTCTTGTTAGTCCACATAAATCTCTGAACTCCAGTCGAGGTGTCATTTCAGAACCTGACCTGTTGACCACCCCTGAAGCAGAAATCCTTGAAGGATTTTCTAATCAGGATGTTATCCAGGTCAGGAGAATCACAATTAAAAAAGATACTGCAATAATTCCGACAAAACATATTATTTTAACATTCAATAGTCCAAAACTGCCATCTACAATAAAAGCAGGTTACTTGAACTGAAAAATCCGTCCTTATATATCAAATCCTCTGCGCTGTTTTAAGTGCCAGAGATTTGGTCACTCTCAAACATCCTGCCGCGGTCAACTGACGTGCTCTAGATGTGCATCCGTTGAGCATTCTTCCACAGATTACACTCTAGAGCCAAAATGTGTTAATTGTTCACTCGCCCATCCATCAGATTCCAAACTATGTTCCAAGTGGAAAATAGAGAAACAAATACAAGAAATTAAAACTAATAGAAATATCTCCTATTTAGAAGCACGCAAATCCATAGTACCACAGATATCTCAAACATACGCCCAGGCTGTCAAATCCTCAACTGCAACCACAACAACCCAAACTGATGAAACAATTACAAAAATAGTATGCCCACCTTTAAAATTATTGCAACCTTTAATATCCGTTCCTAAACCAACAGTATGTCCCAGAATTCCTCCAGTTACCAAATCCTCAAACTCAACTCAGGCACACCTCCTGCTATCTACATCTTCTGTTGTAGCTACAATATCATCAGAATCTCAACCCCCTATTCCTTCAATAGATAATACTCCCGCCACATCTAATAGTCTGTCTACCTCTGTTAAATCTGCCTCATCCAATAAAACACTTCCTTCATCAACAGCATCAATGTTTACACCTTTACCAGCTGAAACAAGTCATATTGTAGATTTTATTAAGAAATTTTATAACTTTTATTTACACTCTTTTCATTTATCTGTTTTTAAGATGTCTGTTATTTTAAGATCCTGTCTGACATGTGTGATGGGGGGAAACCCCTCTCCAAAAATTGTTCTACTTTTAATCATTGGAAACCAATTTTTATGCGATTTGAAATTTTAACTTTTATTGAAACTGCGTTTTCAGTATTTTTAGATATTTCGTCCTATATTTTAATATTTTAACGAATGTTTGGCGCAGCATAGCCAAAATTGGCTCTTGCGCCATAAAACCCAAAACTCACTCACTCACTCACTCACCCACGGCCTAGAAAAATTAAATATGTTAAGTAATGCCACAAGGGAAATGAAGCTTCGGTATTTGAGAATGCTTAAGGTAAGGAACTAAAGCAATTTTTGTTAAAGAAAAACAAATATTTTAGTACTTTATATCATTTACTTCAATAATGGGACAACTACATAAAAACATCTTACGCTAAACAGGTTCTTTGGTATTAAATTTTTTTAAAAAGATAACTGTGTCGAAATTACTGTGCACGATAAAGCGAAAGACGGGGAAAAGTTTGGATCAGACTGATTGGGTAAAGAAATATTACGATGTTCATTGTATTACTTTCTACTCAGTACTCGTTTATCAGTAATCGTCATTTTGGGTGGTTGCTATTGTAGGAAATAATTTTATTTTGAATCTAAAATCATCTAACCAAAACAATGGTGCTTACAGGAATTTTTCAGGGAGGGGAGGAGGAGCGTCCAGGGTCGGAAGTCCACCGTTCTCGTATCATGCTCCAATACGCCACTCAACCTATTCTTTTGATTTTGTCGATTTTCAAGAACAAAAACAATAAAAATTAATTCTTGAAAAATAATTAACATTAATTAATAAATATTTAACATTAATAATAACAAATATTTAATTAAGTTTTGCGTACTATATACATAGGATTTTTATAAATAAAAAAAAAAAATCAAGGGCTTTGGAGGGGTCTGGACCCGGGATCCCCCTCCTCCATCGTATGTTCCACTCAACCAAAATTGTCTTCTACCATTTATTCGAAAATTCAGCCCCTTTGCGGCAATATTAATTTTGAAATTATTTTTTCTCTTAATCTCCCTACCACAGAACCTCTTTTCCGCATATTGATTAATAATAATATTTTTAATGCATTCAACTACGATTTACAAATATGTTCATGGCAGTGAAAGAGAGTATACAAAGAAATTTATTTCTGTTTGAATGCTACTGTCGATAAATTGTCAAATGTTGCTATCAGTCTTAGACAAAATATTGCCAATTTCGACTATTTCCCTTCGCTGTCCACTAAATTTTTTTGAATAAAAATATGAGACAAATAATGTTAAGCAGTTTTTGTTTGTGCCTATTTTTTGCGTCGTTGCCAAAAGTGTCCGCCTGGTCGGATGTCTGCTTGGCTAATAAAAAATTTTAACTGAAAAATTTTATTTGGATATTCTTTATCTCTTCTACAACCGATGAAGTAACTTTCTTACGAAGGTTACATAAAATTGCAGAGCTGGGCTAGTTTCAAGGAGAGAAATCAATACGGACTTTTTCTAAATGCTAATGATTTATAAATTATGAGTTTAGCACTTATATTTCATTAGTCTATGAATATTTAACTGAATTTCATTTGAATATTGAATAATAACGACGATATGCATTTTCTTTGGACATTTTTTCAAACACATAAATTATCCATTTTCTTTTTACAGGGAAAGTGAGGAAATCGGTATGCAGTTACCATAGAAACATGTAACCTGGAATTTTCTCCTGAAATTTTGGACAGAAAAGAAGATTTAAGATGCTCTCATTACTGCATTCCTAAATGTAACATGACTGCACATTTTCTCTAATTATGCACATGTTCCACTGACTCAATAAAACAGATATTTTCCTACTTTTCTTCAACCTACATTGATGTCCAGTTAGATTCTCCTTTAAAGTTAGGGGACACATTCAAACCCGTAAAATTCATAAACTTTCGCGGAAACTTTTTTGTTACGATAATCACTTCGATGAAAAATAAAACTGACATCTTAACCACTTTCCTTATAATTTTTTTTTTAAGAAAATTGCAGACTCATTACGCGCGATTTTATTTTATTATTAAATACAAGGAAATGAAACAAAATAAAATATATAGGTTTTAAGTTGAATTTTTAATTTTTTACAGGTGTAAAAGCATTTAGTTTTAACAGAAGTTTACTTTGGATTGCTCTATTTTCGTGGGTGTCGATGTTAGTTAAGAATTTGATGGCGATCTTTTTGATCACCTCTCTGAGGGTTTTAAGGTTTAGAGCAAACTTGATATCATCGTTTCGGATGTACCAGTCAGCTTTTGTGATGGTACGGATAATTAAGTTTTGATCTCTTTCGTTGATGTTTATATTCGAGTAGGCTGCATGACCTCAGATTGGGCAGGCGTAGATGAGGGTGGGTCTTAGGATTTGGGTATAAATAAGCATTTTGTTTCTGAGAGATAAAAAGGATTTCCGGGAAATTAGTGGGTAGATTTTAGCCACGGAAATTCTGAAATTTTTCCGTAATCGTGTGATGTGTTGTTTGAAAGTGAGTCTTTTATCTAGAATGACACCAAGGTATTTGGTGTTTTGAGACCAGGGTATGCGGGTGTTATGTAAAAACAAATCTGGAGGTTTCTTTTTAATGTGACGAGAAAAGAAGACGGCCTCCGTTTTGCCTACATTAAGGGCAATTTGATCACGGGAAAACTGTGTCACGTGATTATGCTGCGGTTTGTTTTCTACTACCGCTAGGACTATTTTGCTATCGCTGTTTCACATTGTACTTTTAAAAATGTCTCATTTTGCTAAAATGGTTGCTCAATCAATAAATGAAAATATGATTGAGGAAAAAAATCACATTTTTTCATAAACCAGTGTAAAATATGAGTGTTTTGAAAGCATGTTGAAACGTGAGGATTATAAACCATCTCCTCACTGTTTATTATGTATACAATTACTTTGAAGAATATTTTCAATACCGACGCCAGCTTAAACTAAGCTTTATTCGCACTATTTTTGTCTTCACAAAAGAAACCTCTTCACACACACACAAAGGATTTTAGAGAGATGTAGACTTTTACAAGGATGTAAATACTTCAAAGCAAATTTTTGTTTATTTTAAATAAAATAATATAGAGAACATACAAAAGAAAGTAAAATATGTTAGTTTACTTAATCAAATTTGTGTGTATTTTAAATGAAGTTATATTGAGAACATGTAATGTTTAATTAACTTAAGTTTTACTTATTTTACGCATCTTCAGAGTAGTAACAGAGGTACTTAAGTATTTAATTATCTAAAATTAGAACACAAGAATTTGATATGTAACCGTACATGTCATATCAAAAACAAGTATTTTTTAAACTTATTTTACTTTATAATTTTACAATATTACTGGGAAAAAGAAAAGAAAAACATTTTTGAGAAGTATTCACTACAAAAATGGAAAAAAATATCTTAATTTACTACAGCTTCATTAATGTTTACACTAAATGATGAATCAAGTACCACTTTCAAACATTAGAAATCAAAAGGATCATTTATCATTTGTAAAATTACACGTAAAAAATTGTGCAGCATTTTGAAAGTCTTTATTCGCTGCACTATTTCAGACAAAAGATATAATTTATCAAGAATTGAATTACAAATATGGTAAAAAATTAAGGCATTAAAGTTTTAAAACTAAAATGTTTATAATAGAATAAATTTGCGTCTACATATTGAAAATAAAAGTCTTGCACACAACTACATGATCAAAATAAAATAGTCATTTTTTAATCCATAGTTCTTTTACAAAAAAATAAAAATTGTAACATATTTGTGTGATATTGATTAACGCATCTGTTTTCCAGAGTTTGACTGTGTGGTATAAACCTATAACAGAGAGAGAGATGTGCAAATTTTTTTTTTACTATTTATAATAAATATGCATTTATATTGGTGTTTGCACAATATGTAGAAGATTTATCATTATAGATTAGATTTATTTTATATCATTATATTTATTTTTACATAAATATAAAAGTCTAAAAGACTCATGTATATTGACATTATCCTGCTTATAAGTCCTGAATAAATTTGTTGCATGAGTTACTTACCAATATTGACCCAAGAAAAGTATTTGGATCAATTTTATATTTATCGCGAAGAGAAATACAGAAAATCTTTTTCAAAATTATTGTTAAGAGGTTAATTGGCCAAAATCACTGATATTTTTGAGATAAGATTGTCCTGATAAAACAATGCTATAATTAGTTAATTAACATTCTTGTAAGTAGTAGAAACTGTGATTTTAATTAGAATGGAACTCAATTTATTCATAATAAATTTTGGTAACTTGTTGATGTAATAAAGATTTTAATCTTTATTAATATATTTCCAAACGTTAAATTTCAGAGAGAATTTTGTATCTTTTTTTTCTTTCTGATGTTGTTTTATCTTCCATTTCTTTATAGTATTAATATAATTATATGTAAAGGGATACTTTTCATTCATATTAGTGATAACAAAATAACATAGAGAGAGTACATTTCTTCAAAAAAGTTTTAAGTTTGCAAGAAATGGAACTGGAGTATTTAACGTTAAACATAAATATCTGGTCAAGAGACATAACTAGTAGAAATTGTGAATGGAAATTTTATGTAACTATTCATTTATATATATATTGTGACGTCGTGGAACTCGATTGCAGGTGGACGCCAAGCTAATTATTAAAGATACTTTTTACGGTGATCTAATCAAATGTTTATTTGAGGTACAACATTCAGAAGATCACTGGAAAGAGAAAAAAAATCAGTTACAGGTGTTCGTTCTATTCAGCCAGATAGTTCTATTTAACATTGGTGTCTGCATGGGTGACCGCTCCTCGCGTCTTCTTTAGTCGACCGTCTCAGTAGTCAATCTCGCTAGTTCATCGGGTTCTATCTCGGGAGTCGATCGGGAGCCATCGCACTTCTTCCTTCGTCCGCAGGATTCTGTTTCGGGAATCTCTCGTGGGAGTCTATCCGGAGCTCTGCTTCTCTTTCTTGGGACTACTCTTTTAAACTCTAGGGGTGGATCCACTCCACGCCCCTCATCAACCTCCATTGGCCGGCCTTAAGGTTTTGCACCCGGCACCACGGTCTTGCACGTTCTCCATTCGTGCAGAGATAACAAAAGTTCTGGTCCCTCTCAAAGGTCCCCGGTGACAAGAGCTTGGCTGACACCTGGCACTTCAAACATCTCGCCGCCTTCTGCGGAGGCGCCAGCCTTTCAAGACGGACAATCACTGCCAATGAATGGAAAATAATGCAGTGATGCCCAGCCCATAGTGTTTGCCAGTCACACCGTCGCCGACAGTCCAGCTGTCCGGCACAGCACAATGCAGCCAAAGCCACGTGGTCCCCAGCTGTGGAGCACCTAATGAATAGGGACGATTCCTCCATTTTGACGACGTCACAATAAATATATATATATATATACATATATATTGTGTTGAATTTCTTCTATCTTATTTGCAATTCCTGTGTTGTAAAAATAAAATGCATTTTCATCAACCAATAAATATAATAGATATAGTTTATCAATATGAGCTAAACAATAGCTTAAAGAAGTAAACGTTAAAAAATTTTTTTACAAGTTTAACTTATATTTTGGAGCCCTCTACTGTTTATAGGTAAATCATACTATTATTTTTTATAAATTGTATGTAATTTAATAAGAAGAAAAATATATTTAAGACTTAAAATAATTAAATTGAATTTTTCTGATAATTATTGCACCTTTTCTGATAAAACATTCCCTTAATATTGTATAATAATTTTTAAAAAGCGATCAACATGTTAAAAACACTTTATACAAAGAAAATTTTAAAAAAAATATTCAATTTGTCGTAAAAAATTGTAATGCAAACTTTTAATATAGTTCATACTAGCATTAATAGCATTAATTTGTGATCCAAGAGTCGCATACCCATGCATTATATTTAGTAATCCAGATATAAAAGTGCAATTTCCAATAGAAAATTATTCAGTTCTGCAAAACATTGTACTAACGAGTAAAATTACAAACACATGTTTATTTATTGCATGGTTTTTTTTCAGACAAGTTACAATTTTTTGCAATTTCTTTTTCGATACTTAATATAAAAAGGGCATTTAAGCATTCTGTACACATGCATGACTGAAGGTAACTCTTTATTAATTTTAATGTGCTTATAGAGCACTTGGTATAGTGACTGAAACTTAGAGAAAAGTATTAAAACAGTTAATACATGTAGAAATAACTCATTATAATCATTTAGTTAATTTTCTGCCCTGATTATGTACTTTATATGTAATTAAATAACTCATAATAATGGATAATCACATTACAATGAATATATCCTGAAAGTTATATATTAATATGAATCATTCCTTTAACTAAAAAATTAAATAGTATTTTCTTTTATTACTTTAAACAACCATTTCTAAAAAAAAATTCCAAACATTTTTAAAGAATAATTAATAAGTAAATCAGATAGTCAAAGATGGAGAATGTTATTTTATTAGAAACATTTCAAATATCTTTAAATGCTCCAAAATATTGTAAAACACATATATGTATATAAAGTATTTATATACAATATATTGTAAAAATAAAGTTCATTTTCCTCCAGTAACTGTTCCACAGTAAAATAAAATATTCATTCGAATTTTAAGTGTAGGTAGGCAAACTTAATGTAAATATAGTGTTAAAAAAATTCATTTTCATCACAGGATAAATACCATATCAACTCTAATATTCTATGTACAAAAGGGGGGGGGAAGAGCAATGGAAAAAAAATACACTTTTACCAAAAGATAATTATCTACATTTATTTAAAACTTTCATATTACCTAATATTCTATATACACAGGCTTCAAGATACAAACGTTTTTGCAAGTTTAACATGTACTTTAAAAAAAATAAGATAACAACAAATCATCAAATTAAATTTGATCATTTCTAAAAATTGTTACCTTTTGCGATGGCATCATTCCCCTTAAGAATATTTTATTTTAATTTAAAGAAAGAAATGACATCAATTTTTAACAGTAAAGAATAATTATTAATAATTTATAAATCAATAATTTGTGAAATGTGAAAATCAAAGAAAAATTTATTTAATTTTTGTAAACATTCCTTTCACAAATTATCATCAAATTATTTTACTTCAGAATAAATATTTTCTCTTGACTTTGAATTATGAATTAAAATTATAAACACACATTTTTTTAAATATTATATACACTTAACTGACACTGTATTTGATAATAATAGTGAGTTCTTTTTAAGGAAATGATACAATTGTTATTCAATAGGTCAAACAGTTTGAAGTTTTTTAAAAGAAGTTGTATTGATCCTATATACTGTAAGCCATTCTTGCGCAAAAATATATAATTAATAACTACTAAATTAATTAAGAATTAAAATAACTATTCGCTGTGTACCAGGTGCTAGTATCCAACCTAAATAAATATACCAGCTAACACTATTTGAAGCAGACGAATACCTAATTAGATAAATAAATTAAAATAAAACAAAAATTATATCAAAGAGCTGTTGAGAGTTTTTCCCTTACAAATATATACACTAGAATAATGCATAAAATACAATGACATCATATATTTAATTAGATAAAAGTAGTTCACAAGAATGTCAGCAACTTAGTGTATAGGTTTAATACGGAAATAAAAAACACGTGCAAAGGTTGTCCCGTGATTCCCCGCTAGGCATCTGGCTGACGTGAATTTCCTCCATTATCCTTTTTTATACATTGTTAATCTATAAGCTGACGTGTACTATATAATAGGCAAAACACGTGACCAGTCCCGCTAAAAAAACCACGAAACCAACAATCCTTGGCAAACTACCAATCAAAGCTGAATATTTCCTTTCATTTCCTCCAGGCCGAGTAAAACCATAACAAAACAAATCATACTGACAAATTCTGCTTCGCCCCAGTTTTCTCGAGATAGTAATGAACTGCAATATAACAAACCCGAGATAACTAGGGATAATTAGGCAAGTGGTTAAAACAGAATTTTGCCTCTAAGAAGTTAATTAATTATATTAATTAAAGTAAATTACATAATCATTTAAAATTTATAATTTTGTTATTTTTACAAGCCATTAACCGTACTTGTATTTATATTTAGTTGCGAATAGAGTTTGCCAAAGTTATATTGAGGGTACGTTTTTACCGCCTACACTAATCTCGCATAAAACATGAAACGATACTCAAAATTGAGGGGTATGCAGCTAATAACCCGCGAGTTGCTTTAAATTGCGAGGTGAACCACATATCAGTCAAAATTATTCAAATCTGTGCAGAAACACAGACTCATAATACTCTTGCGTGTTGTCGTTGTTTTATGCAATTTAATTTAATCATTTTTGTGTTTATATTCGGTTACCAAGACAGTTCTGATTTCTTAATAATCTACTAGCAATTACCCGCCTGTTTTGGTGAGTGTTTCATTATATCGTATGAATATATATTGTTTTCAAGTTATTTTTATCCTTGATGTGCTCTATCATTAAGTTCACAATGTACTGGAAATCATGCGTACAGATATCGCCTCTTTATTTAAAAAGCATATTTCTTAGACCAATTAACTTATGTAATTGTCACTCTTCAAGTATAATACAAGGAAGTAGTTGATTTTATATAAATCCATCGAACACAAAAGAAACATTTCCTGCCAAAAACAACGCACATTTGTTGCATTTCATGTATTTAATGAGATACTAATTGCAAGATCCATCATTCCAATTATTCAAAGGATTTATTACACTTATTCATGTAAGAATTCTAATAATTTTTCATCGGTTATATATTTTCATGTGCTTTAGTTTAGTAAGAGACAGAGTATGGGGAACTCTTCACTTTAATTTTCACATTTAACAAGTAATACAAAAAAAAATTTAAGTCAATTCCTACTTAGATCAACCCAAAAAAAATTTTTAGTAACTTTTTATTAAATAGCTACAATTAATATAAATATGTACATACACATGAAGAATCACAACATTAAGTGGCAATTAATTTTTATTAATTATCTTTAAAGTATCACATTGTCATCCAAAACAATCATGTAGGTAAATAAAATTTCTGTTCAACTGTTCAGCTCTGAAATGTGAGGGGAAAAAAATCTTTTAGAGTTTTGACCCAAGTTGCTAAAAATGAATCCATCGTGGCTGTATCTGTAATTCTTAAAACAATTAATTTCAGTCAAAAATTTTAATAAATTATAATTAAATTATCGTATTGTTACCCAAAACAATAGTGAATAGAAAATTTCAGCTCAAATGAGTGCTTTAAAATGTGTGAGAAAGAAACCTTTTCAAGTTTTGACGCAAGTCGCCAAAATGGTCACTAAGTCGCCGAAAATGATGCCAAAGTGGCTATTTTAGTAATTCTTTGAATAGTTAGTTTTAATCAATTAATTTTTATGAAATATAATTAAATTACTGTATTGTCATCCAAAATTAGCGTGTATACAAAATTTCTACTCAATTGAGTGCTTTAAAATGCACTTTATTAATGATTGAAAATTTGAACAAGATAAATATTTATATAACACATGGGCTGAAAAGTCCGGCCTAACAAAGAAACACAGTTTTGTGTTCAAATTAGCTTTATTCATCAACGTAATCTCCATCAAGAGCAACGCAATCATTCAGCGCCGCTCTAACATTTCAATACACTTTTGTAGAACATTTATCTTTTGCCTCAAAATAGCCTCAGTTTCAGCATAGCCTCTTCATTCGTGCGAAATCTTACCAGGGAGCATTTTTTTCAGGCTGCGAACAGCCAGTAGTCGCATTGCTTCGCTTGAACGTATTTTTCCCATCAAGAAGCAGTGTAAAATTAAAACACGAAATTGTTTTGATCCATTGTTCTGTAAATAACAAAAGTAGCGTCACTCTTAGCACAATAACTCACAAACTAATGAATAGAATATCATGAAACTTTATATATATAACAGTTGTCTTTTGAAGGTTAGTATTAACTGAAAAAAGGTGATGCAATAAATGATTGGTAGATCAGATGTATATACATAAATATATAGAGAAAGTGAGCTAATGTAGGAATTGAAAAATCATTGTGAATTTGATTTGATTTTTTCATCCACTTCTTAAACTAAAGTAACGCGAAAGTTGTTGGTGATAGGACTCTTAATTTTGGTCTGAGGTCACGTGACGAAGATGACACCTGAGCTGCCATCCCCGACACCTACGTGAGGATTTTAAGATTCATAGACTTAACGTGTATCATCTACCCACCACAGCGGGTCTTCTGTGGCACCAGGACTCAAACTCCTAACAAGTTCGCGATGAGAGTGTAACCGCTAGGCTACTGTGACCACTGAGGTTCAGGTACATCATACTACACTCATGTCCATAAATTAAGGATAATTCAAAATCACACAGAAATTGAACTCTAAAATAAAAATTTCACCTGTAGAATTATCACACACATCTTGAAGAAGAATATGCAAATTACAGGAAACCACCAGATGGCGCGGATAGTACGTCACAATGACGAGAGTGTAAGAGAGGGGTATATAAGAAATGGTGGCAAAGACGAAAAATTGTTCACAAGCGCTTTAAAAGCCTTTCAGTGCAATAACCGCATAGTTATGGCACAAAGGAAGCATTTGGATGATTTTTTACGTGGTAGAATTATCGGACGACTGGAATGTGGACGTACCCAGCTGGAAGTATCCGAGCAACTTGGAATCGCCCAGAGTGTCATCTCCAGGCTTTGGCAACGATTCCAAGATGATGGTAATGTGAGTAGATGTTACAGCACAGGTCACCCCCGAGTTACAACGCCGAATGAGGACTGGTATTTGGCAGGTACTGCCAAAAGAAACAGACGGAGCACAGCATCAGACCTAGTCTCGTCAGCTCTCTTCAGCTACCGGTACGACAGTTTCAAGGCAGACCGTGTACAGACGCTTAGGGCACATTGCTCTATATGCTCGTAGACCTGTCAGAGGTGTTCCCCTTACCGCAACTCACTGTCGCCTGCTATTAACCTGGAGTAGAGAGCATGCATTGTGGACACCGCAACAGTGGTCTTGTGTGATGTTTTCCGACGAGTCCAGGTTTAGTTTGCAGTCTGATTCTCGCCGGACTTTCATATGGAGAGCGCCAGGTACCCGTTACCACCAAGAGAACACCATTAAACGACACCGTTACGGTGGTGCAGGATGGCTCGTTTGGGGAGGAATTATTCTTGGTTCCAGAACTGACCTGCATGTTCAGAGTGTAACGATGACAGGCCACATCTATCGGGATGTCATTCTGGAACAACATGTACGTTTGTTTCGGGGCGCCATGGGTGCTGAATTTCTGTTTATGGATGACAACGCCCGTCCTCACCGTGCAAACATTGTAGACGAATCCTTCAATCGGAGGATATCACCCGTATGGATTGGCCAGCATACTCACCGGACTTGAATCCAATAGAGCATGTGTGGGATATGCTTGGCCGACGAATTGCAGCCCGTCAACCCCTCCCACCTGTCTACCGGAACTTCGGAGGACATTGCTTGATGAGTGGTGTAATATTCCCCAAGATCAGATTGATAATTTGATACTCAGCACTCCCGGACGATGTATTGTATTGTTCGGGAGACATACTCCGTATTAACCATCATACAAACCATGTTATACTGTTTTTTTGTAAGTAGGTTCTTTTTTTAAATTTGCTCCAGGGAGTAAAAATCGCAATTTTTATTAATTATGTCAAACATATAGCATTTGTTTTGCTCTTTACCTTTTGTTTAATAAATAGACTTTACAAATAAGTCAAATTTGTTTTACTTCTGTCTCTTTCTTTGCCTGAACTTCATTATCCTTAATTTATAGACATGAGTGTACATCAGTGATTCTCAACCACCGTACCGAGACATGTGGGCCACCAAATTCTTAAAGCGTACCGTCAATTTTTTTTAAATTTATTAATTATACCTTGAGGGGAAAAAACAAAATCCGGAACCGAATCAGTCGGCCTTTTTTAGAAATAAGTTAACTGTATTCTTGGTGTATTAATATATTCTTTCGTGGATAGATCTAACTGTATCACAGATAAATAAAATTCTTTTAAACTTATTTAAGGTATCCAACTATCCTAAAATTGTGAATTTTGCAATTTTTTTATGATTTTAATTCATAGGTCATCTTATTGGCTTTACAAAAATACCAAGTTTACTATTTTCCGTTCACTAGAACACAAACTACAAGTGTTTTAGTGAAAGCAGATGCTATTACTTTAAGGAACTAAGGATTATATATATACGCGTTTTACTCGAAATGTGTGTGTGTGTGTGTTTTTTTTTGACAATCCTCAAACGCTTAACATGAACTCCTTTCGTTTCATGTTAAGCGCTTTTCTGAAATTAACTTCCGCTATCATGAGTAATGTGCATTATTTCAGCAGGTTCTTTTCTTGCTTGATCAGGATAGAAAAATGAATTAAATCTTCATTTTCTTCCTACAGCTAATGTACAGTATTCCAATGACAGTGATGAATTTTTCATCTTCCTAAAATTTTTTGATTCTTGATCTGGGTTATGTTTTTCCTCTGAAAGAGTCGTATTTTAACTTTGAAAAGAAACGTAATAAAAAAAATTTTTCATAGTGGGATTACAGCAATTCAAATAAAGTGTTTTTTTATTTGGTTATAGGATCAAAGATTGAAGCTTTTATTTTTGATGACGTAATATCCCCAAATGTTATATATATAAATTATATCACTGTATATATTTCATTATGCCAGAAATTATTTTGTGTTTTACTTCATTCCAGTTATTTTTTAAATATTTTATTTTCGATACGCTCGCGCCCCCTTGTAGGGTTATCATGCTCCCCAAGGGGTGGGGAATGCCCCACAGTTTGAGAAAAGCTGGCCTAATGTATCACCTTATTTTACTTTTAGACATCTTTACTCTTTGTTGAGTCACTGTCATTGTATTTGTACATTGAAGGTTTTCTTCGAGCTTTGATCATTACAAAGTCATTAATACACTATCTGGCCAAAGTTATCCGGACACCCAGTGGTATGGATTTAGAGCGTCCTGAGGCACATATTAATATGATGTTGGTCCCCCTTTTGCATGGATGACAGCCTGAACACGTTTGTGAAGATTTTCCACCAATGTTTGATAGGTGACCATAGGAATTGCCTTCCAGGCGTCCATCACAGCTGAAGTGAGTGCTTGCAGTGAGGATGGTCGATTTGGCTGGCTACATAATCTGCGCTCTAATTCGTCCCAAAGGTGTTCTATGGGATTTAGATCGGAGCTCTGAGAAGGCCAGTCCAGTTTTTGAACATCCATTTCGTCAAACCACGTCTGTGCAAGCCTCGATGTGTGAATGGAGCAGTTATCCTGCTGGAAGAGAAATGGGCCTTCCCCGAAATATTGCCATAGAGTTGGGAGTGCAGCATTATCCAGAATGTCCACATACATCTCAGAGTTCATGTTTCCAAGCACAGGAACTAACGGAACCAGGCCAAACCACGAGAAACACCCCCACACCATTATGCTTCCCCCACCAAACATAACAGTCAGCACAATGCAGTCACTAAAGAAACGTTCGCCGGGGGCATCCGTCAAGCCCAAACGCTTCCATCCGACTGCCAGACTGTAAAGCGAGATTCATCACTCCAAAGAACAGTCTTCCACATGTCCACAGTCCAATGACGGTGAGCTCTACACCATTGCAATCGATGCTTCGCATTCTGTGGAGTGATGTTTGGCTTGTGAGCGGATGCACGACCATGGAATTCCAAGTTTTTTAACTCTCGACGGACAGTCCTGCTGCTAACATTAATTCCTGACGAACTTTGGAACTCCTGAGAGATTACTACCAACGAGGACTTGCAATTTTGTTTCACTACCCTTTTCAGAGTTCTGCGGCTGCGTTCACCAAGTATTTTCCGCCTACCGGCTCGTGTTTCTGTCGTTTCACTGCCTCGAAGTTTCCACTTCACAATTACATCACTCACAGTAGATTTAGGCTTCTGTAGAATGTCTGCAATCTCACGAACTGATTTCCCACAACAGTGGCATCCCACTATACTGCCACGATCAAACTCACTAAGCTCCTTTGACTTACTTATTGCCTCACAAACGCATAAATACAATCTGACAAACCACTACCAACACTTTTATTGCTTTCAATTACGTATCAAATTACGTCACTCGCCAGAACCACTTTTTTAAGGGGTGCCCGGATACTTTTGACCAGATAGTATCATCACTGTAATCAATCTCTTTTGTAATATCCTTTTGAGTACATTGTAACATCAAACTGTTAAGCTTTTCATTTTGCATAGTAGATCTCATTTCAGTCTTTATTTTCTAAGGGCAGAAAGGGTTTTCTCATCACTCGCTTGGTGGTGGTACGTTCATTGTAGATTAATTTTGTCTCTTTTTCGCCTCCAAATGCTTACAACCCCAAATCATTTGTGCCCTAGGCACGTGCCTAAGCGGAAAAGAGGTACTACTTAAGATTTTGGTGTTGGAATGTTAGAGATTTGTGAGAATGGGGCATCTTTTTTCACTGACTTCATATAGTGAGAGATGCTGATTATTTACGGCGAAAGCGAATAAAACGCGATGCATACTGCACAAGAGTATTCCCATTTGTTTAACAGCTGGGAAGCATACACATGTGGTTTCAATCGCAAATGCAATGCGTCGGCTCCGAGAGACAGGTAGCACTTGTAGTGGTTCGAGTTCTGGCAGTGAAGGTATCCGAGTAATGGTATTGGGTAATTTGGCATGTTTAGTAGTCCTGGGGTTAGCAATTAGCAGTTCGTAAAAAGTTTTTATACGATCTACCAAGACAATCATAAAACCCTACAGACATAAAATGTTCTCCATATTTGGTCAATATGTATTTGCGAGCAAAGTTTTTTTTTGTAGGAAGACCGAGAAGTGAAAATATTAATGTAAATGTTCAGTCATTAACTTGGCGGCTACGAGGAGAATTTTAACAAGCACTCTTGATTTTAAAAAAATCTAGAAAAGTGTGATTTCTCACGTGCCATAGGTGCTTATATGTGCTTCATATCACATTTCTTCATTTGCCGCCATTCTAAGCCAAATCGGTTGTTTATATACGTAGCAAGTTCGAACACCAAAATGCGAGTATGGAATTTATCGAATTCTGAAAAAGATGCTGATGCATTCTTATAAATATAAAATATTTTACCCGACGTTAGGAAATGTTCCAGATGTCATCCGACGTTAAGCTTTGCTTTGTAAAGCAGATTTTTTGGAAGTGGAACGTTGTAACCAGTAATAAACCGGAGGGAATAAAAAATGGTATTTGGTTTGAAGGTATTTGTATCCCATTATTAATATCAGAATGATTCATTTATTGCTGATGTAAAGAATTAACTGCATTCAAATTTTGTAAACTGCTTAAATTGGCTGATAAAACAATCATAAACTTGAACAATTATATGAGAGAGAAAGAATGAAACTAGATGTAGGACCTAATATTAGAAATGTGGCAACAGATCAAGGAAAAAAAAACAAAGATTGTTTTGATTCTTTCTAAAATCCATTTTTTCATATTTTATACCAAAGTGTAATTGATATATCGGAAAATGAAGGCAGGTATTATATAGAAAAAAAATTAGTTGTTCTTTTTCTTTTGTTGATTTTTGTTCATTATTACTTATTTTTCAAGTGGTGAATTTCGACTAAGCACTCCATATTTCTGTCAGCATATTTGGTTTTTATTATTCGTGCGATTTTATTCAATGCCGCCATTAGGGTCGCAATAGTACGTAAGTATCGATTTTTTTCCACATGAATTTAGACCGTCGTTTTTGTTAACCACCTAACTTAAGCCAACACTTCATTGTTTACTATTGCTACGACTATTTTTCTGTTGCACTTTTACATTCTACTTTCTAAAATGTCTTATTTTGCTGTAAAAGGTTGATCGACCAGTAAAAGAAAGGATGATTGCAGGAAACAAATCCCGAAAGAATCCCGATTTTTAGAATCCCGGGGAAAAATCCAAGTGTTTTGAAAACATGTATAAAAGTGATGAAGCGTGAGGATTTCAAACCATCACCTCACTGTTTATTGATTTATCTTTTTCTTCTTATGAAGCTGCGGATTGGTATTTTTACCTTACCTCCCGTGAAGCTGGTATCACTTTTTAGTGCGGCACCATATAGGTGATAATAATTGTTGCAAGTCATTTTGACACCGAGTTTCCTCCCTAAAGTAAGGTACTCTGACGATGCTAAATTGTCTTAATGTGCGTATAATAAAGTAAAAATTTTGTTCATATATTGAACGTAAAATTAATGTGAAATGATAAATTTAAATAAAAAAATTGTTCATATATTGAACGTAAAAGTCCTGTTCGTTTCTACATGATCAAAATAAAAAAGTCATTGAATCCATAATTTTTTTACAAACAAATTAAAATTGTAATATATTTGTGTGGTATCTTTTTAACCAACATCCGTTTTTCAGAATTTTTCTGATATAAATCTATCACACAGATGTACAAATATTTTTACAATGTATAACAAATATGCATTTATTGGAATTTGTAGAAGATTTATCAAATTGTAATATTCAATAATTCTGATGATAAATTTCCAAAAAACTATACACTTGCTACTGAAATATGATAATTGTGTGTTTAAGAAATCTTTGCAATCCTAGCTGAAATGTATTTATCCCTTAACTCTTATACAAGCATAAGAATATTCTGGATTTTACTTTTTACTTAATTATAAAAGACCCTTAAGTAAGTTCACCCATGTGACGGCCTGTTTATTAAGAATTTTAAGAGAATTTTTTTTGACGACTAGTAAGAAGATAGAACTTTAAGTTTTTTTGTCATTTATTTATACGTATTTTAAGAGTATGCATAAATGTTTAGCGAAAAATATCCAATAGAACGTGAGTTATAGCGCTCTGAATACGCTCACCTCGAAAAAACGGACTCTGACTTTCTCCACGATTCCGGCTGATTGGCTTATCTGAAATTAAAACAATCTATAAGCTTAAATGCAAAGAATGGAATATACTCAATTGAAAATATCAAAAATTGGATTTTTGGTGAACCTCTGAAGAAAAAGTTACGAATTTCATGGGTTTTTTGTTATGTTTTTGCTATAAAAAATATTTTGAATTTTGGAATGATCGTAATCTATTTGTCGCATATATATGTGTACCCTATAAATTTCAAGTCATTCGGTTAAACCATTCTTGAGATATGATGGAGTAAAGTTTGAAAAACACAGTTTTGAGAAAAATGCGTTTAAAGTTTCAAAAGTCCGATTAAAACAATGAAAATCTTAACTTACCCTCAATCGACGATGCCTGGTGGCGAACACTAAAACATTTTCGACGAAATATTCAATAATTATAGATATTTCTTTTTAAACCTCTACAAACTTGTATGAACGCATATTTGCATAGAATGGTTAATGGTATCAAGCCGACTGTTCACAATAGGCCAAGCCTTTGATTGCCAACTCAGCGCTCCGAACAACTATTCTAACACTTGCTTCTTATAATGATTTCGAATATTAAAAAATCACTTTACCACCGTATTTTAGACGTGTTAAGGAAACGAATAAATGGCGAGAAAAATTCTGATTTTTTGATCCCATCACATGGGTGAACCCCTTAAAAGACTCATGTATATTGATACTATATCCTGCTTATAAATTTTTAGTACTGAATAAATTTGTTGCATTGAGTTTACAAATATTGATCTAAGAATTGTACAGGGTCCGGCGTATTAATCTCCCCCGTTTCAAAAGGCAGTTACAAACTAATAAAACAAAATGCAGAGAGAAGTCTTTTATTGGTGGACAACGAATACGATGCCATTTTACATTAGTTTTTTTTAAAAATATTATGTCCGTCAACTGGCGTCTTCCAATGTTGACACTTTGGCGAAGTCTTTCCCGAAAGTTGTCCATAGTTCTTTTTGTAATTTCTGGTGGAATGGCAACCCTTGTCTGGGTGACTGCCTCCTTTAGTGCTTTCAGGGTTGTAGGACGATGTTTCTACACTTGCACATTTTAGATGAAACTCTTCAGTGGGATTTTTCCGGAAGAAAATTCTGTAAGTCCTCTTATTGCCTACTTTTTCCCTACCCGTGGTATACTAGTAATCAAGATAACGGACTCGTGGCTGGCGCATCATGAGTTCGAGCCCAGTACCCCTGAAGATCCGCCGTGTAGGGGGCGATGTGCGTTAAATCTGCTAGGAGCTCGAACGTCTTCTTGTTGGTGTGGTAGCTAGGAGAGGTGGTGCCACTTCAGGAATCGTCCTCGTCATTTGACCATGGCTCAGAATTATGAGGTCTGACGCCAAAAGCTCTCTTGTAGCTAAATAGTGTGACTTTAATATTCACTCATTCCTATTATTTCTAAAGATTTATTTATTTATCAATATTTATTTTTAATTATTGATTAAGTTGGGGATATTAGTTCTTTCATTATTAGGTTGTTTGTGTTTTAATTCTCTTATCAATGCTACCTTATTTTTTATTCCGTATAATTTATTGATATTATTTAAACTTACTGGTAAATTATTTAATTATTGATTAGGTTGAATGAATTCTCTTTCATTTATAGGATATATGTTCTTTTTATTATAATTACCTTATTTTTATTCCATATTATTTAATTATTTTTCAGTATTTATGTTTACTTATTGATGAATTATTATTAAAGAATTGTTTAATAATTTCAGTTATTGATTAGTTTGGCTATTAATTCTTTCATTATTATTACTAATTTATTAATTAATTGATTTAAATGTTATATACATTGTTATTTTATATACCCTTAAATATTGTAACTTGTTCTTTCTAACCATGAGTTCTATTTGCCTTGTTTATCCCAAGTATAAGAAAATTCTGTCAGAAACAGTTTCTGTTTCTTTTTCCGGCAAAAGAGCCGCATTTGGAAAACAGAGACTTAAAAACAATATAATTTTTGTCATGAATTAACTAGGAATAGTAAACTCTTTTTTAGATTTTGCAAGAGGAACTCATCTAATGATATCAAAATTTTTGTGCTCTAAGTGTAATGTTTCGAAAAAATTTTCAAAGAAAAATTCGCTTTTTGACTGTTATTCTTGGATTTGCAGAAATTCAAGGGATGACATGGTATGTGGCTCAACATTGGCTTAGCTGGTTTTGAGTGGACCCTGTATCAAAATTCCATTGGGACCCTTTTTTAGATATGAGAACCCTGTTAATGGGACTGTAGTCACACATGTTGGGACCCTGTATGGGGGCCCCGTATCACTGATACGGCGATATCTACGCCCCTGTGGCTCAACCCAAACTATATGTCATGGCTCCTGGTTCTAATGCAGCAAACTAAAATTAAATGATATTTTTTTTTCTCATTTTCCATTTGGTCACGATAAGAAGAAAAAAAAAACCTCAAAGAGAGGATTTCTATTTTTCTTCCGGTACAGTAGCACAGTGGTGTTCAAACTTTTTTGACTCAAGCAACTCTTAGAACTATAAGGTGTTTTCGGGTACCTCTTTCATACACCGCAGAAGAATATATCTTAAAATAATATTTAAAGTAGATCAACATGCTATGGGTAACTTATGTAATGATAATTAAAAAAAGTATTGTATTTGTTATTAAAAAATTTAATATATAATTTTTAATGTATAATTTATTTAATAATATTAATTTGTGATCCAAGTGTCATCTACCTATGCATTATATTTAATAACTAAGATATGTGCTTGCTTTTTTTTGCACAAACTGTCGAAGCCTGGGTCTATTGAAATTATCTGCAGTCGCATTTCATTTGTTATTATATTTTGTTTTTATGGCCACTGTTAAATATTAATCATCACCGAAACTTATATTTAACTGAACTCCGGTGGCAGCAAACTTAGTTGTGTTGACGATTTATTTGACCAATATAATCTATTATGTATATTTCTTTTATTCAAATTCACATCCTGTTTGATATTTTGCTCTTCTTATTAAATTTATTTAAATAAACAAACTTTCGTATTCTTTGAGTAAGTGGTTCAGTTTCATTATAAAACGACTCTGTCAAATTCAAAAGCCACTCCCATTCTGAATGACATCAAAATACTTATAGCTGTGTGAGAAATCTTGTGTATTTTGCTTAAATTTGTAACCTAATATTTATTTGTTTTTGTGCTTAAATTAAGATTTTAACGTTGAATCTGTTGATATATTGGTAATTAGTTCCCTTCTCTTCATTATAAGGGGTTTTTTCCCCTCCATAAATGAAAAAAATGTGCATTTTCCATTACTATTGATTAGTGCATTTCCATTATTTACTACCGAGTATTGAACTATTTCGTGGAACCCTGAATTTAAAGAGTAGAATATTCACTATATAGTCTATAGGACATATATATGTCTAGAAAAAATGTTTTAAACTTATTTTATTATATTATAATAAAAACTAAGGATAGATTACAAAGTAAAGTTATTATGTATAAACAAAATTTTTAGTTTTTATAACTAGGAGGAGCCTTAGATGTATTTGTCATGCTATTAACTTCATAGGGAGCGTAAATCCACTTTAAATATATATTTGTAATTCTCCTTTCATTTCTTTCTGTGATTCGTGGAACCCCTAAATATACCTCGAGGTACCTGGTGTGAGCAGGAGTTCGTCGGAGTATCGCACCGACTTGCTGCTTTGCCTGCTTATGATTCTACAACAGACATCTTGTTCACACCTTCTCTCCATATTCATCTTTTTCCCGCTCTTCTCATCCCTCCTTTTACCTATCAAAGCAACGTTGGAAAATAATTCTTTACATCTTTTAAATATTATCACCTCAATATACATTCAATACAATTTACTTAGATATTGATTTACATCTAAATTTACTTGCAGTGAATTTTTTGTAAAATTGGCGCTTTTTTTCCATTTTTGTACAAATTCGAGAATTCCTAGTAATATTTGCTATATGTCCCATGGTGACTCCACCTTTGCTCTCACAGTTGCTCTACTGAAGGAATGGCTATTACTTGAATTTGTGTGGTGGTTAATCAGCTGATGCAAAGCATGATCAAGCACTGGAAACTTTATATGAGCATCGGGGGGCGTAGCTACCTCCGTATTAGCCGTATCAATGATCCGTATCCCCCAAGCAACAGGGGCTCCAAAATGCGAAAGTGAAACATAAAATGTTAAAGGACCCCTAAAGAGAGCTTCCCAAGGAGTTTTGATACAGGGCTCACTCAGGACTAGTCACACCAGTGATGAGGATGAGAGACGTGGTCGCATAGACTATTAACCACTATTTTTTTAACACTAGAAAGACTGAAACTTAGGATATACCTATATCACCCAAAAGCAGTCAAAATGACTGCAGTGTGAAAAAGTAACTAATGTGTAAAGAAATTTGTTTAAAATTAATTTTTAGTATTTTTTTATATTATTTACAGTCATATAACAAGTTATTAATAAATATTAACAATAAAAAAATTTACTTCACTTGGAAAAAAATATGTTCTAAGAAATTATAAGAAATTGTGTTATTATATATGGAATAGAATTATAAGAAATGGTGTTGTTTTTTTAATTGAAATTAAAAAGCCGTCAAAATGACTTTCTTGAGCAATCTAGTGTTAAATATAGTTTTTTGTTGATTCCAATCTGATTTCATCTTGCAACTTGTGAAAATCCAAGATTATTTTCATCTGTATGGCATTTCCTTTTTTTCCATGAATAAACATATTAGTTACCTCCTTGCCGTATTTCATGTCAAGTTGTATTCATTGATTCAGTCAAATTGTATCTTTTCGTGTTCAACTTTAAACAATGAGAGCATACATGCAACACACTAATATAAAGTTTTTATTCATTTAATAATCTTTTTTGATCACGAAATTTTCGCATTTAACGACCGTTGCTAAGACAATGACTATTAACATCTCCATAAAAAAGTTTTTTAATATTACAAAACGGGTTATTTTATACATTACATTTATGATATCTATAATTAAGCTTAAGGCTTATGAATAATATCTATCAAGAGTAATGGGAAAGCACAGGCACGAATTACTTAATACACATTTGTCTCCTTTTTAAATAAAAAAGTAATAAATAAGGAGACAACGGCATCGTTTGGTCCGTGTTTTAGTCCAAATTGGTCAATCAAATAACACAAACAGTTAAATTAACTTCCTCTAGTTAAATAATAAATTTGGAGGAAGAAGTATAATGAAGAGTATGTTAATCCAAAAAATCGATCGCTTTAAATGACTATTCAAAATTATTATGTTATTCAAAAAATTCTATCTTGCTTGATGGATGGAAAAAAGAAATGAAGCTACATCATTGTATGAGCTATCGCGTTACTTTTTTCAACTGCTGTTCTTAAATCAGCTGCTATTCCGATGTATCCGCGATCCAATCTCTCCTTCGACTACCGACCTAGTTTCAAAGTAAGAAAAAGAATTTTACGCTCCCAAATGCGATGGAACAAATCAGAAATGACCAGAAATTGTAAATTTTGTTCCGAAAGGACTTCTGAGAAAAAAAGTGTAAGTGTTTTCCTTTTTTTCTCTTTGCGAATGTAAGTGATATTTGTCTGAGCCAGTGGTTCCCAAACTTTTTAATCCCACGAACCCCTTTTTATAGTCAAAACTTGCCTACGTACCCCTTTTTCTATTCCTACCATAAGCTTACTCTCTCCATATATTTATCTTGTTCAAGCTTCTAATCTCATTAATAAATATTTTCTATTCATCCATCCAATCAAGTGCAAATCAATTTTATTAAACTTGTAGTGAATGACACTTGATATTAATACAGTGCTTTCAAATATTAATTCATTAATTACCGGTTAATTAATTAAATTAAATTAATTACCGGTTTTCGAAGCGACACCAATTTAGATTCGTCTCCATTGTTGTAACAATTTAACTTTTAAAACAATGACAAAAGTTGTTGTCGAAAGCCGGTTTTTCAGTCAAACATAATTGCTACAACAATACAGACCAAATCACATTCGTTTTTTAATTCCTACTCTATTAGTTTACTCTCACCCTATATATATATATATCTTGTTCAAATTTTCAATCGTGAATAAAATACTTTTATTCATCCATTTAAAGTAGGAATTGACTTAACTTTTTTTTATATTACTTGCTAAAGTCAAAACTTCCCCGTAAAAAGCTACATATATGTATATATAGTATAAAAATTACAAATTTAGAAAAAAACATTTTGTTGAATAATAATTTATTGAAAGTAAACTTTTTATTTAAAATAAAATTACAAGAAATTATTGACTTAAATGAACGTGATGAGATATTTTGAGGGTATTTATGTTCGTCTCAATGTTTGTGAGTAGCAACCGCAAATCCCCACGGGAACTAGTTTTTAGTCGGTTTCTTTCGTTTTTTGTTTGTTTTTGTGATGAGGTTTTTTACGGCACTGAATCTACTTACTACCAAGTTAGAAGATGGGAAAGTAGTCAGCACCTTTTGTACAATAACCCATAACGCAAAATATAAAAATGGGATCTGTTTTTGTAACCAGAATTTATGGTAACCTTGTTCCAACATTGGTTTATATTCCTCATTTGTGGATATTTCAATAAGATGTTCCTGTATTAGTATGGATTCATCCACGTTTGGGATCTAAGTTAATCCAAGCGCAAAGGGTTCCACACCCAGTCGTGAATATCTAACGGAATTATTGATATTTATTTAAATTTCCATAAAAGTAAAAAAGAGATCAAATTTATATTTTATTCAATTCCTACTCTATTAGCTCATTCTCTCTCTATATATTTTTATCTTGTTCAAATTTTCAATCCTTAATAAAATACTTTCTGTTCGTCCAATCAAATTCACAAATAAATTGTTTGGATTTGTAGTGGACACTGGATGTTAATACAGTTTTTTCAAATATTAACTCCTTAATTACCGATTAATTAATTAAATTAAATTAATTACAGGTTTTCGACGCCAACTTAGATTCGTTTCTATTGTTGTAACAATGTAACTGTTAAAACAATAACAAAAGTTGTGTCGAAAACCGGTATTTCTACCAAATTAGCCAAACCGAGTGTGCATTGTAATAACAATGCAGACAAATCATGCTCTTTTTTCAATTCCTACTTTTAGTTCACTCTCTCCCTATATATACATCTTGTTCAAATTTTCAATTGTTAATAAAATACTTTCTATTCATACATTCAAAATACAAATTGACTTAAAATTTTTTTTTATATTACTTATTTTATATTAAAAATTACTCTGACCTCCTGAAGTTGTTCAGGGACCCCAAAATCAATTTTTATTTTTCACTGACACCCTGAATAATATCGGATACCCCTGGGGTCCTTCGGTACTCTTTTGGGAACCCCTGTTATAAGCTAATGATTTACTGGAGTATCATTTAAAACTCTAACGTCTTAGGAAATCCAATTACTATCCTTATCAATCATTCATTTGGAACTGTAGATACACTGATAAGGACTCGACATGTTAAGTTTTAGATAGATAAAATTTCTTCCAGCAATGGCCATAATTCATGACGGTCACGTGATTAGTGCAATCACGTGATCTCCAGTGATTTCAAAACTGCAATTAGTCTTGTGCTTGTTATTTTTCTTGTGAAATTGAGATAAAATTCAAAATTTGACAATTGGGTAAGGATGTACAAATATTAAAATTCTTCAAAAACATTTCCAAAACTTAAAAACAAATATCCTTGTATTACACATATAGTTTTATATCAAGCGCATTCTATTCACATATGTGAGTTATTATTGTTGATAATATGTGTTCTTGTAAAAAAAACGAAGTTTCTGTAAAAAAGCAATAGTTGGCAACATCGAAGAGCATGATCTGCTTTGCTATCCCGTGACAATGACGTCAAATGAGTTTAGTCCACTGGAAAGAATTTAGAAAATGATACTCTTGATTGGAAGTATTCACTTTATTTTAATATTTGAAAGTTTCATGGATACACTCGTACGCACATTGATAAATTAAATGCTCTCTTACTATACAAGGTGTGACACAAAAAAACGAGACTAAGTTTGTAGCTTGAAAAAAGAGTGGATTTGGCAACAACTGTTTTGGTGACGTCATCCCACGCACCTTCCCTATCCATGCAGTTAAAGTTGCCTAAATCAATCGCTCCAGTTGGAAATACTGCGTCGTTGAGTGAACACGTGCAACAGCATTTTGCCGGAAAAATTTCTTGTGAAACTTAAGAACTCAGTCACGAAAACATTTCAAATACTGCTTAGGCTTATGGAGATGAAACATTGTCTAATTCACATGTGTTTGAGTTGTATAAGATGTTTTCAGGGCGAAGGGTCAGTGTGGAAGGTGATGAACTTGCTGGGCACCCATGGTCTGCGATTACAGACCAAAACATAGCCAAAATTCGTGATATGAGGGGGTTACCATTGACATCAGGAATCAGACTGTTAATAAACACAACTACATTGAAGCACTAAAAATACTTCGTAAAATAGTAGGAAAAAAATGATCAAAATCGGAGATTGATTGATGACTATTGCCCTGTAAAAGCTTGACTGTGAGTGTGGAGGCTTGATTTGTAGTGCAGTAAAAACATGATTGGAGGCTTGGCACGTAGCACACTATAGATTAGGAAGAGGAACTAGGGGAATAGCTGTGGAACTGGTTTTTTGGCCATTTAGAGAAAAGGGACGGAGAAGAGAATACCTGGCCTCGTGCATGCACATGGGCGAAGAAAATTCCGACAGTTTTCCTACGCCATTTTTGGTAAAATCCTAGCACAGCACACTGCTGTATTTGACAACAAAAGTTTTTCGCCAAATGACGCCAAGTAAAAAACCGCATTTTTCAAAATGGCGTCAGAGACGTAAACAAGAGGGGAAAACGTGGTTTTCAAAATGGCGTCAATAGACGAAAAACATCGAAAAAACGTGATTTCCAAAACGGACAACACAAGAAACATAAAATAAGAAATTAAATGCAAATTTCGAGCATCCATTACAAGATTTTATCAATCCTTCATTCACACAAAAAACAAGCATTACTTTTTCTTACCTTTTATTCAGAAAAAAAAATCCACCCTTCGTGTTTTTACGAAGAAAACGTGGTTTCTAAAACAGCTTCAACAAGAAAAACTGAAAAAGCGTTGCTTCTAAAACGCTACAGTGGGGAAAGAAATCCAATATGAATGTTTTAAGCTGATTAACTAACGATCTCCATTTCTCTCAAAAATAAATTATCTTCATATTTCAGACATCCATACCTACGGAAATATTTTCAATCGTTCACAAAGCAAGCATTTCTTTCTTTCATTCAAAAGAAAAAATATCCATTCGGCGAGCTTCAAAAAGGAAAATGTGGTTTCCATAATGGCTTCAAGAACATAACAGAAAAACTGTTGCTTCTAAGATGCAATAGCGAGAGAAAACATCATCCAAATTGAATTTATCAACGCATCTCCCTTTCTCTCTAACAAATATTCTTTCAGCAGTTATTTCATTTAAAAAAAAAAAGAAAAATCCACTCATTCCTCAAATTTAGCTTTCCAGAAAATCTTACACGTCTTCAAGTTGACCATCAGAAAAAAAATGACCGCTGTCCAAAAATCCGGTCCGAATAGGGTTACTATTCCCTGAATTTTGCAGGGTTACTATATTTTAAAATTTATCGCCAAATTTTTTGGCGCCAAAAAATTTGTCTCCAAGAAGTGAGCCCTTCTAGGATTCAACCCCATTTTTATAACTGTAAATAGTGTGGTGTGGTTTGAAGAAAAATAATAATAAACTGTTAATCTGGTAAATGGAAGTAATATTTATTTTATTTAAAGGAAGACGTGAGAGATGGCGGCGGTTGGGTCGTATTTAAAAACGGTGCCTTTATCAAAATAAATAGGAGTAAGTACTTTTTCTATCTGAAAGCACCTTCATGCGTATTCTAAATTTAAACTCAATTTTTTTGTATTAAAGTATGGGTAAAATTTAAAAATACATCCAATAATTCTTAATTCACTTTTTGTATTAAATGCTGGATTTTTATTTTTTTTAAAACCATATACTTATCCCTACTATGCTCATTAATTTATGACTTGTTTTTAAGTAAAAACAAAAATTTATCTTTTAAAAATGAAGAAAACTTATTTTGTCTGTGGTTGAATTGAGAATAAAAAATTGTTCCTGTTATCTCTGAAATATTCACTAAATTGAATGTTGATGCTTGCGGTCCTTTACCTGTCAGCTCTTCAGGGAACAAATTTATTATAACAGCTATTTGTATGTCATCTAAATATCCTGACGTGCTATTCCCACTCCGAATTTGTGTTCTACAACCGTCGTAGATGCATTGCTATAAATTTTCAGTCGCCTTGGATTTCCTAGAGAATTGCAAACTGACGAGGGAACATCGTTCATGAGTGTGCTAACAACAGAATATTTAGACAAATTTGGAATTTGAGTTGTTAGGAGTTCTGTAAGACATCCCCAAAGTAACCCTGTAGAAAAGATGCATAGGACTTTGAAACGAATACTCCGAGTGCTTTGTTTAGAAGCTGGAGCGGACTGTGAGAAAATTTTACCCAATGTACTATATGCTTTGAGAACAGTTATCCATGATAGTACTGGTTTCAGTCCAACTGAATTAGTCCATGGCCGAAATTTGAGAACTCCAATGATGTTGTTATATGAAAACTTAACCGAATAATGTGAAAAAGAAAACGAAGAACATCCCATCATGTTTCTGAGCAAAAAGCTGTCACTTGCGGAACAAAATTATAGCACTACGGAAAAAGAATGTGCAGCCATTATTTTTGCCGTGCAAAAGTTGAAATGTTATCTGGATGGACACCAAAAATTTGTCACACAACCTGACTATAATCCCTTCGTGTAGTTAGAGAAAAATACTGGGAATAATCCAAGACTTTTAAGGTGTGCTTTAATTTTGCAATCATTTAAAAATGAGATTGCTTATCGCAAGGGAAAACAAAATCAGAATGCGGATAGTTTGAGCCGTATCCCTTAAGACTTAATAAAAACACACTTGTAATGAAATTGATGGAAAATAAGAATTTTCTTTATATATATTTGCATAGAATGATTGGTATTTGTATTTTAATATTTGATATTAGTATTTAATTTTTTGATATTTGATTTTTGTAATTTAAATTTATGATATTTGGCAATAGGAATTTAATTTTTGGATATTTGGTGTTTGTATTGTAATTTTTTGACATTTGGTTTTTGTATTTTAAATTTCTGATATTTGGTAGTAGTATTTAATTTTTTGATAGTTGATTTTTTTATTTTAAATTTTTGATATTTTATATTAGGAATTTTTTTAATGTTTGGATATTTGGTGTTTGTATTTTGGTATTTGGAATTTGTGTTTTAATATTTGGTATTAGTATTTTATTTTTTGATATTTGGAATTTGTATGTTAATTTTCTGATAATTAATTTTTGTATTTAATGATTGGTAGCAGTATTTCACCAACTGATGTTTTTGTGTATCATAAAGTTGGAATTTTCACATAGATTAGTAGGGATAAGTTTATGAATTCCTTAAAATAAGGTACTAATTTTGGATAGAAAAGGTGCTTGCACGTTTTTATTAAAAAAATTTTGTGTGTATGTTTAAAAGGAAAGGATTTCAATGAATAATTCTTAACTCTCTAATTTTGCATAAAATGAACCTTTGTCAAGAATTTTTCAGGTACCAGTAAAACTTTTCCCTCAACTATCGTAGAAAGTTTTCTCCAGGATGGGAGGAAATAATTAGTCTGTAAAAGCTTGACTGTGAGTGTGGAGGCTTGGCTTGTAGCGCAGTAAAAACACGACTGGAGGCTTGGCACGTAGCGCCCTATAGATTAGGAAGAGGAACTGGTGGAATAGCTGTGGAACTGGGTTTTTGGCCATTGAGCGAAAAGGGACGGAGAAGAGAAAACGTGGACTCGTGCATGCACATGGCGAAGAAAATGCTGACAGTTTCCCTATGTTATTTTTATAATTGTAAATAGTATGGTGTGGTTAGAAGAATAATAATAATAAACGGTTAATCCGGAAAATGGAAGTAAATATTTATTTCATTTAAAAGAAGACGTGACAGCCCCAAAACAATGCATCTGCTCACATGGTCCTATAAAACACGCAGTTTCTGACCAGCAAAAACATTACTATGATGAGGTATCCTTCTTATTCACCTGATTCACGTGGGTGACAGTAAACATTTACTACCACTTGATTATCCAGCATCTACACTGATAAAATTCTATATTCTTATGCAGTGGACTAATTTAAACTCATACAGGGAAAATCAAGTTACTTTTTTATCGCTCATTCATACTAATTTTGAAGCAAAAATTCAAACTGTGCTCGTTTTCAAGAATTAAGTATATAAATTAATCGACAAAATACCAATAGTTTTTCCAGTTTTGATCTGCTAGAATTTTTGATGGTATGGTACACTCTCACTGTATGTATGCATGATTGTGATACTTCACTTTACACGGTTTTCAAAAAGTTGAGTAGTTCATTATTAATATTATTCGAAATACGTAAATTATGATAGGAATATTGATATAGAATAGTGGTTCAAACTGTGTTCCACGGAACCCAGGGATTCTACGAGTAAAGTTAAAGTTTCTAAAAGAAAATATATAAGGGTTGATATCTTCTCTCAACCCCACCTAGGGCTGTGGGAGGAAGGGAGGGATGGCTCACCATATTACTTTTCAACTATTTATTAAACACATAAATTATCAACATACACAATTCTAATAATTCAAACTGAAAGAGATGTTCCTAATTTGAGCAATAGGAGATTAAACAACGAGAAACGAGAATTATGAAAAGACTTCTTAAATATCGATCCTAATTTTTTTAGGATCAATCCACTGATCTAAATATCAGATTTATAATTTAACTTCTGTGACCAGTCGTCTTTTTTAGGTCAGTCAGTAGGCTAAAAATCAAGAAATTATCGATTTTGAGTTTTTGATATTTCTGAAATCTGTATTTTATTACCTTTCTAAGGATAAAACACATGTGCCATATTTTCAATTAGAAGTATGTCAAAATGACTTTTAAAAAATCAACTTGGTACTACGCCCACTTTTGACAGATATTTGCCTTTTAAATATCCTGAAACAATTGCAAAGCCTTCTTTTTATTTACTCATATGCAATTAACTTTAGATAACAGTATAATTGTACGATTAACTGTAATAGTTTTGGAGCGGCATTTATATTTACATGTGTTTCCAAGTGTTTTAAATTAAAATTATTTAATAATTGCAAAATACTCAATTTGAAAAGGTAAGATATTTTATAAAAATTACTGTTTTCTAAAAATTATATTTTTAAAATTGTGTTTAAAATTTTTTTTTGTCTAAATTTACTGTATGTGAAGAAATACACTACAAGTTTACATTATATATTCCTTATGCATACTTGTGCATACTGAAGTGATATTTGAAAATATTACAAGAAAAAACAGTTAGTTAAGAGCACATGTGTCAAAAAAGGGACAACTTTGAATAAATTCAGTGATGATAAATAAAAGTTCGTTTTTGAAAAAAGTAGATTTTTTTGAAAAATATCACTTTAGTATAAATATAAATGTTTCTTTATTGTACAGACAAGTTTTTAAATTTAAATATTCAAAAGTTGTGGTGGCGGGGTCCTAACTGGGACCCCACTCACTCCGCCCGACGCGTCTCTAAGTGTGGGAGGAAACACAGCATCACCAACAAACGCCATAATAACAAATATGTTTATTCAAGTTCTGAACAAACACTTAAACAATCACAAGTTTAACTATAAAAAGAAACCAAGGAGTGATCTCTAGAACTTCGATTAGTCCTAATACTCAATTCTAAGTAAACCCGACTACCAGAAATGGATAAGGAGAACAATCACTAATGAACCTGAGGCCGATACTGAATCTACTATCTTAAATCTTCAATCTAATAATTTAATCTCAGAAATTACACCTTTTAAATGCGCGCTAAGTTCGTGAAGTAATTCTCCAATGTTCGACTTACTTGACAGCTTCGCGGCTCCTTCTCCTCTCTACATCTACAAAACCTATAGACTTTATATAGTCGAACTAATTAATATATATCTATCTCGTGTTTTTCCTGAAAGGCTGTGAATTAGTATAAATGCTAGCCCCAAAGTTTCCCAAGAGGATTAGTTAGAATATCTTGCTCGAATAGCCCCGTCACAAAGTTTCTGAATGAATGGCATCTACATATATTGCAGATGTTCAATACCATTTGTCGTTGCAAGAAGCTGGTTACATACATAAAAATACATAAATATCATGTTTAAAAACATAAAAACAAACTTATTTTGGCTGTTTAAGAAATCATTTGTCCAGTTTAGAGAAACTTTTGAAATTTAAAAGCTTTATAAGCTTATGTTTGCATGTGAACACACAAAACACTGATGAAAACTTTCGAAATGACGTAAAGTCATGTTTTCTCAAATGAACACCAAAACCATATAGATAAATTTTTTCGTATTATATTTATGATAAGTTATGGTCAACTTTGATATTTGGATAATTTTAATGCATAACACCTACAAATTCTTCAAAAACTTATACAGATTTAGAGAAAATAAATGTACATTTTTCAAAATATCTCGTTAAACACAAACTGAAAAATGTTATGTATGTATTTTCTGAGTATTTTAAAACTTTTTTGTTTCCCATTTTGCTTAAAATATATTAATATGATGTTAACCCTTGATAAAATGGGTCAAATACATTTTGTAATTCATAATTTTTGTGATGAAGTGACATTTCATATTAAAAATGCATTTTTCTCAAGAGGACGTTTTTCAAACTGTGTGTACTCTTTCCTTAGAGTTGACTAAATGGATCCTCATGCAAATTTCAGTGAACATAGCTGATATGTGTAACTATATATACTGAAGTGATCTTTTATTTATATTCTCAAAATATTTTGGTAGATGTCACTTATCGTGAAAAAAATGACAATTTTCAAAAAATTCATAGTGATACTTTTACGTTGAATGATTTTGAAAAAATTTAACAATATATTTAAAAAGTCTCACTTCAGTATAAATATAAAAGTATGATTAATATACAGACAAAATGTGAAGTTTTTATATTTAATAGTTTCAGAGAAAAAAGTACATAAAAAACCTCAATTTAACATTAGTTGTATAGGGGGTACCAACTTACCTTAATAACTTCAACTATCTAATCTCAGAAACGCGTTATAAAATATAATAATACCTAATCAGTAGCAATCTCTCATCTTAGTCAGATTCTCTATTTCTCAATATCAGTAGTTGGAAAACCTAGACTATATATATCCGACCTAATCTGCATAATCACGGTTGCTTCTTCAGAGGGTTCGTTACAATTAAATTCGAATTGATAGACCAAAGATTTCCGAAGAGGATTAGAGGAAGGACACGGATAGATACATCACAAATGTAATGAATGAAAGCAAAATAGATTGGTTTGTAGTTTTAACTATGAGTATTGAGTATCTATCTAAAGCCGTGCTTTCCGACATGGGTCCCAAGGGGAGGGATGGGGGACTTATAAAATGAATTCATCACCAGAAAACCTCTCTTTTAGGGATTTTACACACAGCAACTTTCAATTCTTCGCAGGCACATATCCCTGTCATTAAATATAATGCAGGATTAGGTACACCTGGAGCACATATTAATGTTATTAATGATCAAATATATATTAATTATATATTTAAAAAATTAATATTAAATTCAATACTTTTCTTTTTTGTCTTCACATAAAGTTCTTAAAACTTGTCGATCTACTTTAAATATTATTTCAAGATACATTCTTCCAAAAGAGGGAAAGGGATCCCCTAAAACTCCTTATAGTTTCTTAGGGTTCCTTGAGTCCACAAATTTTGAAGACCACTGTTGTAAAACAAATTTTAATACAATTTTTTACGTATTTGAAGATTATAGTAAAAACACATAACAGATCCTTAAAAAATGTATTAATGACTATTTTAGTACTATTAAAATAGTTGATGAAATTAAAACAATACCCAGAAGAGAAGAAAACAGTATTTTCATAAATAGAATAAATTTTCATCATTCATATTGCACTTTTTAGTGTGTAGAAAGGGCTGCTTTCAAACGAGAAGCTGTTGGCGAAGAAAGAAGATATTACGTGTAGGCGACTGACTTCACTCTCTAATCGATAAATTAATGAATTATCACGCACGTGAGAGAATAATTTTGAAGAAATATTTTCAGCCGGGCAAATTTAATATTTAATATTTCATGCTTGATCTTAACAAAGAGTAATAGTTGACAACATATTATTCAAGATATTAACAAACTTTTAGTTCATGAACTCAAAATAAAAGTCATTCCTTTTAAAACTGAATACTATAGATTCATGATAAATATTTTAACAACGTTAATTTTGCTGATATTTTTAAAATTTGTCACTTTGTCCTGTTAAAAATATTATTGTTAAAAACAACATTTTTTAAATACAACAAGAATAAGTAAGTTAATATTTAATAACATCATCTCTCTCATAATGCGTGGGAATATAAATGTTTGCGATAGCAAGATTTTAGTGATCATCATCATCAGAGGTAACCAGAGTTTTTACAATGAAAAGGAGGACGAAAAATTTAAGAAAAAAATTACAAAGTAAACATACGAAAAATTTAATAAATTCAAACAAAATATACTCATTACGCTTACATACTTTGTAATTATTTACATAATCGAGTATTTTTCCTTTGAGCGAATTTTTTTTTTTGTCAATATATCATTTTCTAACATATCGGAAATTATGGGACAAGAAATATACTTCATATTGAACTTTATGGTAAGTGCTGCAGCTGAAGTATCAACATTCAATCTTGATTTCTCACTTGTCCAAAAACCGTTAAAAATTGGGGAAAAAAACTCTTTCAGCTGCTGCATTTGTTTTAGGGCAATGCAACTTAAATTCAGCAAGAAAATAACTAAATTTTCATATGGAATGTGTTCATTTTTAGCAATAGAGAAAACGTTACACTTATAATTGGAATATTTAAAGATTTATAACCTTTTTAAATCAATTTTTTGTATCTTTTTATAATAGGAGTTTATGGACACGTCTCAAGAAATACCTTCTTCTTTCCGGAGGGACAGTGATAGCTCAGGATGGAACTGCAGTTCATTTCCAATGCAAGGGAAAGGCCCCAGAATCCCAGAAAGGTTAATTTGGCTCGCTTTGAAAAGAATTGTCTTCGTTCTCTGCATTGTATGTTTCTTATATCAATCCACGAAGTTTTGTATACATTATTATTCGTATCCTACCACCATCGGACTCTCAACGATCACGCCTAAATTTATAATAAAACCGGCAATAACTTTCTGCAATTTCAACTAGTAAGTGTCTTTAAAATGACAAATTTATTACTCTATTATTTAATATAATAACACTATGCTCTTTTATTTATAATGGGTTGCGGATTAGTGTTTTACCATTGCAAACCTAGTACATTCCTCAAAAGCTGGTGTGGCATCATAGAGGCAGATAACAATCGCCACAGGTAATTTTGATGCCCAGTTTCTTCCCTAGAGGGAAGCACCTAAGCTCTGACGATGCAAACACGTACTAGGATTTAATTTTCCTGAGAGCACCCAACCAAACAGACACTTTAGGGATCTTTTACACACACATGCGGCGTAATCACACGAAATTTTCTGCATCATGAAAATCCACCGACTTGGCCGTGGTCGAACCCCTGACCTTTGGTGCAGATGGTCAAAGGCAAACCAACCATGCCACCCAGATGGCTGCACTAACTCAATGTTACATTCATAATATGAGATAGTGGCTATGGGGGTTCTTAATGATCAGCTGCATATGTGCTAATTAACTAATTTAATTACATAGTGATTTTTACGGCACACCAGAACATTACAGAGATTAGTTATATATTCTCTTCTATCGCACGGCATTGTCATATATGGAAAAGTTCCGTAACACAGTTGCAGCTATCAGTCTTCGAATAAGTTACAGAAAGAAAGAAAGCTCGTTTTCTCTCCATTTCTTCCATGGAACAGTTGCGTTCATGAGTTCACGCATGTGCGTGCTTTCTGCTGATTCATCGGCAAGCAAAGAAAGATATTTTTCGATTGTTAACATGTTGTACGTATCTGGTGAGAGTTTAAAATGTTTAAAGCATTCCAGAGAGAATTCCACCGCATGCGAGATAAGGTCGATCATCGGATTTCTCAATGCGAGGAATACTAACGTTTGCGAAAATCGCTGACAAATTTGCGAAGTGTATGCACCGAACGTTAGATGATTTCAAGTCAGATAATGGGTGTTGCAACTGAATCAAATACATGAAAGAGTACACGATAGTGAACAAAGTGGACAGGCCATCTGTGGGTTTTTTGATTGATTGATTAGTGTTTTATGGCGCAGGGACCATGGGCCCTAATGCGCTAAGCAAAAAGTCGATAAAAATACCAGTTGGCTAATAAAGCATAGTCAAATGAATTAAAACATTTAAAACAATGAAGCAAAATACGGAAAACCAGTATATAAAACAACATTTATGTGGGACGGTGTCAAGGGGTAATGGTGAATTTTGAACGAAAGAAAGCATTATAAACCAGTTAAACAATTGATTTATTAAGATAACGAAAACTAAAGATCACGCTATTTACAGCATTTAATAATTTACAAAAAGAAGATAAAAGATAACTTGAAGAGAGTCAGGGTTCACCTGTGAGATGGGGGTACTAAACATGGTTAAGCCTAAAGAGTGGGTCTACTTTTTTTTTAAACGAAGCAGCTATGGAGCGTTGAAACTTACTCGTTCATAGTCGGTGTAAAAGTAATCCCTCAGAGGGGCCATATGCCGGCTGACGTCAACGCGCAAGAATTCTTTCGTTGGGTATTGAAATTCTTCTCGATTTTATTTGGCTTGCTTGGCGTCACCATCCGTATTGAAAATTCCGTACTGAAATCACCATATTGAAAATTTAAAAACATTTAATTAATTATTTAAAATTAATTTAATACTATTTTCTACACGTCTTTTTTCAGTCGATGTGGTTTTTGACGCCCTTTAGGAAATGACGTAAGGAGACGAAGAATTTCATTGGTTGGAAAATCGAGCAACCTTAATTTCGAAAAATTCTTTAAGCTCACTAGGAAAAAGTTGTTCTAAGACGTTGCTATGGCAACTGGGAAGAAATTGCTCGAAAAGGTGGTTGGAAGAAAAATTGCTCCAAATATGTGTGCGTGAGATAAGTTAAAAAATGCCAACTGGGTGAATAACTTTCGTCAAAATTTAGAAGGAAAGGATGAAAGTCATGATTTTTCCTTTTCTAACTTTTACATCATACCTCGTGAGCATTTTGAAGATTTAAGGTGCACAGCATCTCGCATTATTCCATACGTTGAATCATGGCAAAATTGAAACTGGAATGCGAGCAAGATACATTAAAATAGTGTATTACCATGAACATGCAGACATGTCATTTGTATTATACTGGTCCAGTAATAAATTAATTTTTTTAAAGAAAATTAAGACGTGATTTCTAGAATCTACAATTTCTTCTTATTTAGCAGTTGTAATTAGTGTTACAAATGAACTGAAAAACTGTTGTTCTTCAGAATATATATACTTAAATAAAAAATATTTTTACATTGTAGGAAAAATATCTCCACACAATATGAATTATTTTCTTAGAAAATAGGCTACTAGAATGAAATTTCCCTTAAATCTTTTAAATGAAGGAAAAAAGGCATCGAGAAAAAAATAAGCAGGCTTTGTTGGACTTATGAAAAGTTACGTAAAATATTCGATACATTCTAGAAAAATACAACAATTTTTTTTTCATCATCAGCACTTATGTATCATATGACTTTTCAAATTTGGTTTGATTTTAAATGCACAACAGAAACGTGTGTGGCATAAAGGTTTTTTTTAAACGATATATCTCATTTTACCATGTTTTTATTAACTCGCTTTCTTGTCTGTCCAGGGGGAATTTTGTAATTAATTTTAAACTAACTTTTCGATGAACTAGAGACTTAAAATTTGGACAATATCTCAGAAGTGGATTGCAATGCATGAAAATGTGAAAAAAAGAGTTCTAGTCTCGAACCCGGGCCCCCGAAGAGGTTTGTATGTCTGTCCGGGTGGAATTTTGTAATTAATTTTAAACTAACTTCCCGATTAGCTAGAGACTTGAAATTTGGACTAGAGCTCAGAAGTGGATGACAATACATGAAACGGGTTATAAAAACATGGCACATAAAATTTTTCTTTACTAAGAAAATTATTTTTCTTTGTAAACAGTTCATAGTTTGTCGATGATTTTTTTTTTCATTTTCTTGTATTTGGAAAAATAAAAAAACATTCTGTTCAGTATCATAACAGTTTCAAACTGTAATGCATATGCAATTTTCTTTTTGACCTATCCTTCAATAATTTCCAAATTTAGACAACAAGTGTTCACTCTCATGATTTTGCACGCCTACGTTTCGAAGAATCACGTATCACGTATGTATCTCTCGGACTTTTCACTCACAACTCTACGTATCGTAAGAAAATCCCCCAAGTTTTTAAAGGAATTGTTCATATCTTGAATTGATCATACAACAGAATTGGAAGAATGCTATACTGTATTTAATAACATTGTAAAAGTTATTTAATGAATGAAAAAAACTTGGGCAGTTGCGATTTTCATTGGTAGATCGGTGTTTCACGGCGGAGGGGCCATTATGCGCCAAACAAGAGTCAAAAATTTAATAAAAATACCATTTCGTTAATAGGGCATAGTTAAATGTAGTCTATTTATAAAAAAAGTAACTAAAACATTTAAAACTATCAAGCAAAATATGAAAAACCAGTGCATAAAACAACATTTGTGTGGGACGGTGTCTAAGGTTAATGGTGAATTTTGAACGAAAGAAAACATTGAAACTACGCTAAACAAAAACAATTGATATATTAAAATAAAGAAAATTAAAGATTACAGCATTTAATTAGTTACAGAAATAAGATAAAAGACAGTTCGAATAGAGGGCAGAGTTCACCTGCTAGTGAGTGAGTGAATATTAACGTCGCACTGTTCTACTATACGCGAGGGCTTTTGGCGACGGACCGCGTAAAAGCAAATTTAAAGCATGGGAATGGCTGAATAGTAGCACACACTTAGGAAAATTATGAAAAGAATAGATATAAAAAATTAAAAAGAGCGTATACATACTATCATTATTTGAGGGACACTAAAATTATAAATATATTTAAATATTTAAAAAATATTACGATTAAAATAAAACTAAGAGAATAAGTAATTTTATCTAATATTTTAATATGGAGGCAATTATACCTAGGAAAAACTATAAATTTAAAATAATAAACTATTAATATACTAAGGAATTTTAATCCTTACTCACATTAGAATTTCCTTATCCAAAAACTATTAATAAAATTAATTGGGTATTTTTGAATTAAGCAATATTTAGTGAAATGTTTATAGTTTTTCTATTTTTTCTAATTTTTTTGAAACAAGAAATTTATTGCGACATATGTAATTTATATAAATATATTGAATTTAAATTCTTCTCTATTTGTCTGTTTTAAATTAAGATATTGTGGTTAAAATTAGTGTTAGGTTTAAAATTGTCTTTCTTGTGAGAAAAGTGTAATGTCATCTGTATAACGAAAAATGTAAAATTTTGAAACTATTTTCAAAATAATGTAAATATAAATTGGCAAGATAGTTTCTAGCTAGGCCACCTTTTGGAAAACTTGTAGTCTGTTAATAATAACTACCATTATAATATGTATAGTTCTCCTTTAGTACAAACCTAAGTAGAGAACCAAATCCATAAATAAAATTTTAAAGTAAATTATCTTTATGTAATTTTACAAGTATGCATGTATACATACATATTAATATATATATATATATATATATATATATATATATAATGTTTCATTTCTTTTATTTTCCAGTTTCAACCGAACATACTTGTGTAATGAGCATCCCGAATTTTGTGAAAAACCGGAGGATTCGGATTTGAAAGATTACTGTCTGGAGAATCCTGCTATTTGTATAGGCGACACTTCAGACTTGCTGGTTTGTACTCTGATCCTATGCTTCTAACTTTCTAAAACTGAATTCATTTTAAAGTAATTGAAAGGGGGTTTAGAGCATTGAGAACTTGTTTGCTGCATAGTAAAATGTTTCTCAATTTTTATTACACATTCGAAAAATGTACGAGGTGTGACACAAAAAAAATAGGCTAGGTGTGAAGTTTTACAAAAGAGGGGAGTTGGCTTGAACTGTTTTGGTGACATCATCTCACACACCTTTTCTATCAATGTAGCCAGTGTCGACTGAGCCGATGACGCCAATTGGGAGTACTGTGTCATTGAGTGAACACGTGCAACTGCATTCTGCCAGAAAAATGTCTAATGTAAAAACCGAACAGTAAATCAACATCAAGTTTTCTTGTCAAACTTAAGAAATCAGCCAGCCATGGAAACATTTCAAATTTTATCCAAGGTTTATGGAGATGAAACTTTGTCTCGTGCACGTGTGTTTGAATGGCATAAACCATCAATTGAGGGGAAAGGGAGAATGTGGAGAATGATGAACGTGCTGCACCCCCTAACACAGCGATTACATACCAAAACATTGCCAAAGTTCGCGATGTGATGTGTTCCGGCGTAACAGAAGATTAAGTGTTCGTGCAATGGTGGAGTTGGTTAACTTAGATAAGGAAGCCGTTCGACACATTTTAACCAATAAATTACACACGAGGAAGATTTTTTCCAAATTTTCTGTTTGATGACCAAAAGCAGTGATGTAGAAAGTGTCATAAAAACTTGTGTGTGGACGTGTTAGACCGCACTGTAAATGAAACAAATTTGTTGGAATCTGTTCTAACAAGGGATGAGACACGGAATTTTACCTTTGATCCAGAAAGTAAGCTCCAGTCGATGCTGTATAAGTCTCCAGGATCCTCAAGACGCAAAAAAGCAGGCATGTCAAAATCAAAATTCAAGACAATTTAAATTGCCTTCTTTGACAATTACGGAATTGTAATGATTGAGAGTGGTTTCTCAGTATTCAGACTGTAAATCAACACTATTACATGAAGTACTAAAAATATTTCGTGAAAAATTAGGAAAAAAAAGACGCCAGTTGTGGAGTGATGGATGGCTGTTGCACCAGAACAATGCACCCGCTCACTTGGTCCTATCCGTTAAGCAGTTTCTAACCAGCAAAAGTGTTACTGTGATTGGGCTCTTTATTTACCTGATTTGCCCCATTAGACTTTTTCTATTTTCTGCAGTTAAATCTTGCTTAAAGGGAACCCATTTTACAGTTGAAGAGATTTAGAGAAAAACGGAGAATCTTCTAAAGGGTCTTCCGTAAACCTCGTTCCAGAACTGCTACCAGCAATGGCAGCACCGAATACATAAGTGTGTTAATGCTGAAGAGGATTACTTTAAAGGTAATAATGTCAAGGAGATCTGATTCTGTAACTAGGCTCTAATTTTTAGTAATCCCGTATCAATCACCCTTAGGTCATCTTCATCTTATGAGTGGGAGAAGTCCTGTTGAAAAGCTGGATGATACTTTCTCTGCGAAGGTTTTTTCTTCTCTTAACCTTCTTGCGTTGGTTGTTGGGTGTCTTCTCATGGACACCCACCCACACACACTTTAATTAAACAGGACCCAATGTCCCATGGATAGCATCGGGAATTGGGGGCAGATATCTTGGTATAAGTCTTTACTGGTTTTGTTGGTGATTTGCTGCAATTTTACCAGAATGGCAGGACAGGGAAAAAGATGTTCTGTGTCGTGACAGGGTACTTTCTTGTCCCGTTTTTCTGAATTTTCAGCTCCCTAAAGTGCCCAGTTCTAAGCATTGTTAATGAAATTTCGAGACTTTTGCATGCATTAATGTCTAGAATTTGGTGTTTCAACTTGATTTTTCTATCGTTAAGCCTTGGATAGTAAAGCATCTTGGGCAATCCTTGCATGTGCATGGTCATTCTGGTGATTGAAAGATTCACACACGCGCACGCGCACACAGACACATCAGAAATATTCTCATCAGTAAACAGAATTCGTCTCTTGCCAGTCTGAGACCGCCGTCGCAACAATGCTAAGGATTCTAATTCCTTTAGAAGAATATGGCCGGTTATGTTTCGATAATGTCTTAGTCTAGAGGTTTCCGTTTTCTAGGTGTTCGTTTTCATTGCTCTTTTTTACACGTTCATTTGCTTAGCAAGAAAAGTACTCTTTTGTCAACGATTTTAACAAGATCTCTCCCTGACTGCTGGGACGAGAGCTGGTGTTTTCACCGAGTGTGACAGTACGGTATGCGCTGTTGTTCGTCTCAGAAAATATCTTATTGCTCCGATAAAGGAATAACTAATGTTCTAAATGTTCAAGAGAATTAAATATCACCGACAGGCTCTCTTTTTTGGATGTAGAGAAATATTTGATATACGTTTCTGTTCAAACTGTGAATGCTGTGAATAATTTAGAACAATATTCGTAAGACTACAATTATATATCTGAAAAATATAACAAACCATTTGTAACAACGACATTTAAAATCCTCTGCTGAGTTTATCTCACAGAAGACAACCTCAAACTTTTGTATCAGAACTTTCGACACAATTAGGTATCTTCAAACTGGATTTTTGAAGGATTGTCGTATTCACTGTAGGAGTGTAAATGGCAATTTCTGCGTGATATTGAATAACTCTTCGGGGAAATGTATCAGCAGTTTGTGATGAAAGTGTCCTCCTATTCAAAAATGTTGCAATAAAGTAACATTAGCACTGTTTCAAGACAGGCTTGTTTAAATTGAATGTAAATTATGAACACCTCCATGGTTTGACTCTAGAAGTGGCAGTTAGCAAAAATTGAATTATTACGCACGTGAACGCATTTTATGAATATTTGGCTATTACTGTGCTTATTAAACTTCCTTCAAACTTTAAGAATTGTATTGATAAATAATACTAATAAATAAATATATATTTAAAATTTATTAAAATAAAAATCTTAAAATCTAAGAATATATTTTAATGACATAGCATATTTAGGAATTAAAATCATATACCAAAAATTTAAGATTGAGATATACCCACAAATGCCTCAATTTCAACAATTTTGAAGTAAAGATATTCTTTTATATCTTAGTATAGATAAAATTATGCGTATTTCATAAATGTATATTTCATTTCAGCTTCCCAAAAAAAACATGTCTAATTCTACAATGCAGGAGTTTCATACAGCCATGTTTGATATTCAACTTACGCACAACATAAGTCAAAATCAAAGTAATACTTGGGGCTGGTCCGTCTTTACCAAAAGGTATGAACACAATCCTAATAATGTTCCTTATTTTCTATTAAAGTATTAAAAACATCTAAAAAAATTTTAAGTTATATGTGTATTGATTTTTTTAATAAATTATAGAAGGAAGGTTATCAATTTCTCTATCTGTAATAGCATATTTAGAAAAAGCTGTATTATTTTAATGTACTTGTCGAGTAGTAAACTCAAATTATATTTATAAATGAAAGCAAAGACCTGATAATTTATAAGCATAAACTAATATACAGTTTTCTTGAAACTCTTTAATCTGTTAATATATATATATATATATACTAGCTGACCCGCGGCAAACGTTATTTTGCCATATAAATTATTTTTAGTGAATATTTTGGTATTCAAATAAAAAAGAACTAACTCATTTTATGTGTGTGGGGATGTGGTATATGACTGAAAGAGGAATGGAAAGCTGTGAACGATGACAGCCTATAAAAGTAACAAAACACCAAACATTCATTTTTTGAATTCTTTGTTTATTTATTATTTTAACGAATAAATTTCAAATTACATCTCTATCACAAATTGTGACAATTAAAAAATAACATTATCAGTCTCTTAGTGCAATGGAGTGCACGATATTTTTAGTGAGTCCATCTTTAGCCAACACAAACAGGAGGGTTTAGCCATGCCAGAACATGCCACGTATAATGGTCCGTGTGAAAAGCACGGTGTGCCCAAATCTAAACCATAAACAGACTTCGTTTGACCTTGAGACTTCTTGATTGTCATTGCGAATGCCAATCTAATTGGAAATTGAATCCGTTTGAATTCAACTGGCACATCTGTGGGAATAATAGGGAATCGTGGTATAGTAATACATTTTATTCTCGGAACTTTCCATTCAAAATGTTAGCTTCAATAACATTTTAAATCAATTTTTTTCATGACTAATTACGTGCCATTGCACAGCCGTGGTGGGTTCAAATTACGAAGCAAAATAATCGGAGATCCAACCTTCAGTTGTAAATGGTGCGGTGGCATGCCTGGCAAATCCAATGAGCTCAAAATCTCTGCTGGATAATTTACAGCTTCGTTGGTATCACAAACTGCATCGATAGATTTGTTAACATCAAGTCCCCAGGCAACAATTGTTTCTTACTGAATATACGCACAAAATTTCAAAATAATCGGTCTAGCTGTTTCCTTTATCTCGTATCACTTATTTGAAATAATAATAACGAAGTAAAAAAGATTTCGTTTTTCGCAAATATTTTAGATATTTTTGTTTTATAAACCGTGCAATGTATTTAGATATTTTTTTTTTTATAAACCGTGCAATATACGAATTTTTGAATTAAAGATTTGTCCAAAAAATTGAAAGAAAAAAACTTTTCACTCGCCAAATTTGGTGATTTTTGATTTGCTATAGACACCCTTTTTGCCATTGTAACCCATGAGCAGGGTGATTTGGGCGGTGGAATAAATAAAGTCACAAATCTGGCGCGAAACCGATTTTCGATGCCAAGCGAAACAACAGACAGGGGTTTAAGGTTTTTAATTAATATCTTTTCAACTATTTGCAATATCGGAATGAAAATTAGTTTACGTCCTATTCTCAGACCTACTGAATATACGCACAAAATTTCATTAGAATCGGTCTAGTCGTTTCGGAGGAGTTTGGTTAAAAATACTGTGACAGGAGAATTTTGTATATTAGATAATTCTTTGCATCGCGTGGGAAACATGGTTTGCTGCTGTTGTCACGTATAATAAGCTTTTTCATCTAGTTTTTTATCGATTTTAACATATACTAGTAATTAACAGTAGGCCCTTATTTTTTCTCTATAGCCCAAAATTCTGGCAAATACAGTTGAAAGTTGGCAAGCCGTTAAACTTTATTTAAACCTGCAATCTTGGTTCATTGACCAGGAGTTTGCTGTTGTTCTACTGTGGCTATTACCTCTTACTATCTTGACTAGTTAACATATATCGTTGGTTTTATAACTGTTTTGTACATATTTATGTATTATATGTATACATATACCTTGTAGCGGCTTACATGGAACTGCAGACTGAACTAAAATGAAAGTTAAAGCGAAATCCTCTGTTAAGAAATTCCTTACAACTTGAAATTAGGCCATTTATCAAAATATTTGCACGAATTTCGTTTTTAGACCATTTAATTACTTACAATGAATCCTAAGAGAAAATTTTGATAGAACCCCTAGTACATCGCACACTGATCTAATTAGGGTAGAACAAATTCTTTGATTATCTATAATGAGCTACATGTGACGTTATAATCACATGATCAATGCAATCCGTTTTCGGCTAATAAGTTAATAAATTCACAGGACGACTTTAGTCCCGTGATCAATGCAATCCTATGTTTCCAGCCAATCAGTTTATGCGTTTCACTGTTGCCAACTTTTGCTTTTTGCATAAACTTTCTCTTTAAAAGCATATGTTTGTCATTAATAATAGCGCGCATTGGTAAATAAAATGTACTAGATTTAAAAGTATTCGTATAATACAAGAATATTTTTAATATTGAAAAACTGTTTGAAAAATCTTATTACTTCAACTTTTTTTACATAATATAAAAATTTTAAATTTTAGCTTAATTTTTCTAGTAGAAAAAAGTACAAGTCTAATGCCAATTTTTAATTCAATGGAGAACCCTTGACAGCATCTATCATAGGATAGTCATGAATTCTGCACCATGGGATAATTCTGAGGAATAGCTTAGGATCTAAAGATTTGAGAATGGGGCCTCGTATGTAACTCTACCAGCTAAAAATAATTTCTTCCTTTACAACAAAGTTCGTAACTCATGTCAATTTTTATTACTTCCTCAAACCACAGAAATTGAATAGTGGTTTGAGTGGTACAAAAATGAAATGAAATGGAACATGTATCTGGAAAACTTACTGTTGCGTATGCAGATGAGTATTTTTAAGTAACACAAAGGGCCCAGCAATGGGTGCTCCGAAAAGGGCAGGTCCCCATTTCACTTGATGCGTTACGAGGAATCGACTTACACCAATACGCGTGTTTTATACTTCTAGTTAACTGAACACCCCGGTACATATTATAAATCACAATGTTTGTGTTTTAAATTGATAACGCATTCTTCAACACATTATTGGCTCTAGACTGTAAATTCATTTACTTGAAGGAATTCTATTTCGAGATATCGCACTTACCATCGTGTATTTGCAATCCATTTATCTAACATTAAATGTTCAGATAATAAGGGATATTTTAAGACATCTTGATGCCCTAGGCCTCTGTGCAATAGTAGGCCTGCCTACGACTCTACTCTAGAAGTAGACAGTCTATATAGCAGGGATTAGCAACCTTTTAGCTGTGATGTGCCAAACCAATCTACCAATATCATTTAGGATGCTGCATTGTAGAAAATATTTGAAACCATTCTGTTCCCGAGCAATGCACACAAAAGGGATATAGAGGTCAAAAATACAAATTTAGTTTTATTATATACACTCAAGAGCCAAAACATTATGACCACCCCTACATTTTGCAATGAACTCGCCTGGATGACGTAGAAGGCTTTCAGCTGTATGTGCCAAACTAATCTACCAATATCATTTAGGATGCCGCATTGTAGAAAATATTTGAAACAATTCTATTCCCGAGCAATGCACACAAAGGGGACATAGAGTTCAAAAATACAAATTTAGTTTTATTGTATATATGTATTAAGTGTATATTATTTAAAAGAGAGAGACATTTGTAAGCATAAAAATTAACAACATAAAATATAGCTATTCCTTCATAAATACTTTTTCCATTGGGGCTCTGCGGATTGGTATTCTTGCTTTTTCTGACCTAGAAAATTCCCTAGGAGCTGATATCTCTTTTTAGTGCGGCCCCATAGATGCAGATATCAATCGCTGCTGTTAATTTTGGTTCCCAGTTTCCTCTTCAGAGGGAGGCACCTGAGTTCTGACGATTCGAACTTGTTCAAGAAATTTAATTTTGCTGAGAACACCCAAACCAAACAGGCACTCAAGTGATGTTTTGCACATGCCGCATAATCATATGACATGGATGCTGTCCCTTTTCTACATCATGAAAATCCCCCGACTTGTCCCGGTGTTGAACCAGCAACCTCAGGAGCAGAAGACCAGGACAAACCAACTGCGCTACCCAGTTGGCTCTTCATAAATATAATTATTCCTTTTTCAGAGTATATGTCCGGAACATTTAAGGATTAAAATTATTCCGATCATGCTTGAAACGAGGCCCTCTGCTGAGGTTCAGTTGGCCAATGCCTTAAAACGTCCCAGCAAATTATAGGATTTGAATAGAGCATTTTCCGATTTCTTTTAGGAAATTTGCTAAATGGAATAATTAGCACTAACTGAAAATAATGATATCGAATCTAATTCGATACAACGGAATAATTATACATGTGTGTTTCATGTTATACAAGAGTCCATTCCATTTACTGTATTTGTATATACTACTTTTCATATTACAATGTCAACATTTCTTATGTATGAATATAAGTTTCTGGAACCTATGCTAGATATAATTTGGTTTCATTGTAAAGTCTATGGTAATGGGATTGTGAAGAATAAATAAGTTTTCAAGAAAACTCTCAATTCCACGTTCTTTCTAATTATTTTCCTTTTCTGAAACTTTATTTGTAATTAACGAAAGTTATTTTTTATCGATGACATCAAAAGATTATAAGTACAAAAAAAAGTTCCTTATTTAATGCTTAAATGTAATTTGTTTTCATATAATAAGGTAAGTTCAAGTTTTTAAAATTTCGCTGTATTTTATCGTTTTTTTTCCCCTTTCTATATCTATCCAGTAATATGTCAACAATACTTCTTTTGGATCCGGATATAGGACTAAATTTACTATGCTATAGTTCAAATCTTCACATTGATGATTCACAAGAGCCAGAGATATTCGGTAAGTATTTCATGGAATAGAAATATGAGATATATTATGATAATTTAAAAATATCATTTGCGTTAATAAAATTTTAAAAATAATTTTAGTCTATGCTTACATTTTTGGTATCTACATAATTCTGAAATGTACAGAAAAAAAGGCGTTTTTGAAAATTAACAGAATATATAAAATATGCACAGAAAACAAAAGTATCTTTGACGAAATAAGCACTATTAGCATGTCACATATTGTGTAAGGATACTTTTACACTGGTGTTAGAAATTAAGAGAATTTTCAGACTTGATCGATTATCTCTAGAACTACTGGACCAATTTTAAGGAAATTTGATATGTACATAGATTGATGCAATGCAAAACAAACAACCATTCAACAATTGAAATACACACGCATGATCGAACGTAACACTCGTTGAAGTTGGAAGGTATAAAACAACGGTTGCAGAATAAATAAAATAATAGTGGGTATGGCCCCCTCTTTCAGCTATACATGCATCGTAACGTGATGTCATACTTGAATAAAGCAGCTTATCAGTTCCTGTAGTAATTGACCTCTTTCGCTCAGCAACGCTGTTTTCATTTCCTGGATGGTTCTCGGAGGGGGGTTGCGAGTAGCAATTGCGCTCCCCAAAGCGTCCTAGACATGCTCTATAGGATTGAGCACTGGAGACTTGGCTGGCCAATCCATGCAGCAAATATCCTCCCTCTCTAGAAATTCGTCGACCAGACGAGCTCTATATGGCCTCGTATTATCGTCCATTAAAATGAACTCGGGGTCACATTCAACTCTGAAAATTTGAACATAGGGCTCCAAGACCTCATTCCTTTACCTCACACCAGTCACAGAGCCTCTTTCAAAGTCATGGAGAGGTGTACGACCATCGAACATGGCCTGCCCAAACCATTAAACTTCTTCCACCATAATTGTCGATTTTTTGGACATTGGAAGGTAGGTAGTGGGTCCCTAGTTCTCCCCATATAAATGTACGGCGAGAATCGGTGTTTAAGTTGAAACGGGACTCATCGGTGAACAGAACGGCCACCCATTGATTCATACTCCAATCCATACTGTCTGCACCATGCTAAACGGACTCTCCTGTTCGTAGACGTAAGTGGGACTCAAACAGCTGTCTTCTGGTAAAGAATCATCTCTCGTGACGTATTTTTGAATGTCACCCTTGGGTACCTGTGGCTGCATACAAGGTACGAAAGAGCTGAGAATCTGTAGCCCTTCTGTTACGCCTCGCTATAATCGACAAAGGGCGATCTTCTCTGGCCGTCGCAGCTCTTGGATGACCGTGCCCAGGCTTTCTCTCTATGGATCCAGTATCCTGAATTTGTTTCCATAAGTTACACACGACGCTGGGTGTTAAGTTGAACTCTCTACAAATCTGGGCTTGACATTGGCCTGCTTCTAGCCTCCCAACAATTCGCCACCTCATTCCATCATCTAAACGTTGGTGGTTACTAATTTTTACTGTTACAATTTGAATTGAACCAATTGCTTCAAAATAACACCAAGAAATTTGCCGAGGTGTGCTGGCGAACGAAATACGTCTTAACTTACACGAGCTTATAGAGCCAGTTTTTTTGCTGGCTCCGCCTACACACACGTGTACGATTAAGTATTTGTCGTACAAGATTTGCATTTATATCTAGAAGCAGTGGTTTTTCATGCAGCTCAGTTCTTTTCATGCAATTCAATAAAATATGTAAATTCTCTTAAATTCTTATACCAGTGTGTATAAACACTATTTTTTCAGGCAAAACAAAAAACATTTAAAAAGAAATTTAGGATTATTTTACATTAAATTAATTTTTAATCTTAAAATTAGTTAAATGTTTGATAAGTTTATAAAAACTTAAAATAATTTCAAAATTTTTATGGAACGTTTTTTTTTTTTTGCCTTCATGACAATAATTCCAAACTAGTTACAACATTATTAGCATGCACAGTTTACAAAAAGGTCGTTTGATGTTTAGATACTTCTGATTTCGGAAAAAAAGTTTTTCTTTTTGTGGAACATATCGGTTCGGTTTCTTACTGTTTATGGCAGAAAACTGAAAAACGTATTAAAATTTGAGAAAAATTTTCATTTTCGATCTCAATCCCTCAGAAAATGAGACTGTTCAAAAACAAAATGTATTTTTTTAATATTTTTAATTGATTTGCTCACTTTTATTTTATCACATAATAATGGTAGTTTTTTAGGGTTTCTGAGCCAGACTCATCAGCCCTTTTTATTAATTTTTAGTAATCCACATGAGATATATAAGAAAAAAAGTATTGAATTTATAAAAAACCAATGCATATAATTTGCATCTTAATGAAAATTCATTTTTCGCGAATCATCGCCAAAATCAAGTTCTTGCAGTAGATAGTGCTCTATTGTTTTATATAAGTATGTGTGTTAATTAAGAATATCATTTGATACAAACTCGCTGGATCTTATTTCAACTCCCTGACTACTGTGTAACCACTAGTAGATACATTCTATGTATAAGGCAAACTCCCATTGTAACCTCATGAGGATATGTACCTTATTTAGTCTTACAGCGAGTGTAACTTGCATAGGAAACATTATAAGGAAGATTTTCTTTTATTGGGATTGTATAAAATTACAAAAGTTAAGTTACAAAATGCTTGGGTTGCAAAAATTTGAAAAAAAATAGGAAAATTATGATTAAAATTACAAATCTTTGTGATATTGCTCGAACTGTTCCTTGGAACAAAAAGCTTCACCATTTGCATTACATAAGTGCATCGGCATTTTTGTTACATTTCTTCACCAAAAACAGAGTATCAGAGTCAAGGTCGTATTCATCGGTTTCGGGCAAATATTCACATTCTATGTCCTTTTTGTTGAAGTATAAATACAATGCCATATTGGCAAGTTAAAATAAACAACACAAATTAGCATTGAAACTTAAGAAATCGAAACAAAACACCAACGAACGTGTGTCTTAGTCAGCGTCAAAAGGAAAATTAAATGTGCGTCGTAATGTCAAGTCAGTATCCCCAGAAATCTAGGATTTGCACGTGTGCTAGAAAGCACAGTCTGGTAGCCAAGGGAATGAGAATTACATAGGAATGCAATTGTTGAATTTTGGCTTCTAAATCGGAGCTGAAATGTTGGGGACATAAATCAACTAATTTCATGCGACATTGCTTATATTAAGATTTTGATCGAGAATTTTAATGTTATCGGCATCTGGTATTTTAGCTCAAGAACGAAAATTCACTTGCCCTTTTTTCATACACTTTTCCTTCTCTTCGTTTAGCTTTTAAAGGAAGCTGTAAAAAGTACACTCTGTCTCAAAATATAGGCAACAAATAGTAAAATTAGAATAACACGAGAAGAACAATGGTTACACAGCAACAAAATTTGCATATGTTCCTTACAGTGAAATGCAAAAGTAACTCAGCAGTTAAATATATGTATAACCACACATGGGACAGTATAATGCGATAGATACAAAATTAGGATCATTTCAAGAGTTTCTTCTTTCATTGCGTTGGGTGCTACATTTGTTTGGGGCTCATTTCTTCATTCTTTGTTCCAAAGTTCCAAAAGTGAGTCGTTGATGCAGTATTAGAGTTAAAACATACGCTGGTATACAATCGGATGAATTTATTCTGGAGAACGACCGTCGGAGATTGCTCAAGCAGGAAATATGACGAACACAAATATAAGTTGCGTAGACCGGGTTTAAAGACCAGAGCCCATAGGCGAGAAATGAATAGAGCAGAGGTGGGTAAGGTGCATGTAAATTATATAGGCCTTTAGAGGCTACATATAAATTAAATAGTTATAAAAGAGGCAGCATAGGTTGATGCACCTATTAATGCGACTTTTATAAATTATTATGGTTTTTACATAGATTTAGCAGTTTTGTTCATAGTAAAATATTGCGAAGAAAATTAAATCTTTACTTATGTATTATTTTACATCAAAAATTGCAATATGAAATATTTTTGTATTCATATAAGGGTAAGAAATTATAACATAATTATTGATTATTATTTTCTATAAAATTATTAAGCTCATGGATATCATTGTAACTTTTTATATTTTTACTTTTATGAAGGCATGCTGCTTCAAGACCGTGGGTTTCCCACCTTTCTATTAGAGCATCAAGGAGTCTTAATCTGTCACTGTCTATTTGTGAGCCATGTAAATTTTTAAAAGTTTATAAAAATGGGTAAAACATGCTCAGTATTACATAATAAAAAAACTTTTTTCTTCAGTTATCCTCGCGAGTGGGATTGTTACGTTTTAAGTATATAATTCAGATCAGTGGTTTTGAAACTTTTTCAACTCACGGAACCCCTAGAACTTGAAGGCGCTTTCGTGGAGCCCCTAGAACTAGAAATTACTTCATTGGAATCCCATTCTATACACATACTTCGAAGAATCTATTGCAAAACAATATTTAAAGTACGTCAATATGTTACAGGCACTTTATGAATAGGTAATTAAAAAAGTATTGCATTTATTATTAAAGAATTCTAATCTAATTTTTTCAATATAATTTACTCATTAATAATATTAATTTGTGTGCCACCTATCCATGCACTATATTTATTAGATGGGTATGTGCTCTAGCTTTTTTCATTCAAACTGTGGAAGTCTAGTTCAATTGAAATTAAATGCAATCGCAATACATATTCTAAGTTTCACTTGTTTTTATGCTTTATTTTTGTAGCCACTCACGTTGAGAAATATATTTCGCTTAAACACAATGTTTTTAAAACTTTAAAATATTTATAGCTGTATGAGAAATTCCAGGTATTTTACATGAGACAGAGAAAATTTGCGATCTAACATTTAAAAGCAATTCTTGCTTAAATTTAGATTTTAACACCGAATCCGTTGTTGTTTCCTCTCTTTCAATATAGGTTTTTCTCCCACAAATTCAAAAAGATACATTTTCTATCAGAAAACTATTTAGTTTGCAAGACATTGTGCTAGTTAATGAGCATAAAACTAGCTCGGGGAACCCGGGATGGTAAATAATAGAATATTCACAATATGGTCAGAAGTATACTTATAAAAAGATAAAACGTTTTAATATTCTTATATTATATTATAATAAATGTTTTAAAAAAGTGTTGAAAAATAAAGTTGTAAATTGAAATTGTAAAACACACACACACACAAGTTTAATGAATAGAGGTTGAGCTTTATAGATATATATGTAACTATCTAAACTTATTAGAGAACATGAATCCATTTTGCATACATATTTGTTTCTTCTTTATTTTTTTTACTGTGACCCGTGGAACCCCTGGTTATGCCTTGAGGAATCCCAGGGTTCCGTAGAACACAATTTAAAGACCACTGATTTAGATTATGGGTAGTAGAACACACTTTTTACTTTTTTTTCAAGTACTTTAATGATGTCTTCTTAAATGGGCGATACATTATATTTCGCTTACAGAATCAACTCTTGTCGATCCGATGTATGAGTTCGAACTGCTTGTGCCAGCAGAAGAAGCAATTTTTATAGAGAGGCCTCAAGTAACTTTCTCTATCCATTCGCCGTACCTCTTAGACAACAACACTATTTTTAAAGACAAACTGAACCTTGGAAGCAGCTACGATATAAACATCCGTTTGGTAAGGAACAATATAATTCTACTTTTATTTAGCAATAATAATTCGTTTAGTTCCAAAAGTAAGCATTTACATCAATGTTATATACATTGACGGGGAAAAAATCCCAACATACCAAGAAAGACTTTTGTTAGATAAACTAAATTTAGAAGGCGTGTTTATATATCTCAAAAATGATAGAGATTCAAATTTCGCGCTTAAGTGTGGTGCTAGTAGTGCCACTTAGAAATTACAAATCAGGGTTGTTTTAAATACGTGCTTTTAAGTTTGTGAACGTTATTTGTCGGTGAAATTTGATTTATTAAGTTGGTGTTAGCCTAGAATACCTTTAAGAAGGTGAAGAAACTATTATGAGCTGCTCACCGAGTTTGAACGCGGTTTTCCCCGATATTGCAGAAAGACTTCGCGGTAATGTATCCACTGTGCATGATTGTTGGAAGCAGTGGTCAAGGGATGGTACTGCTTCAAAAGGACCGGGTTCTGGGTCGCCACTTCTGATAGAGAAAACCAGTGTTAGGCTGTGGAGCATCGTACTGCGTATACGGCAGAAATTCGAGCAGCAGTTGGTACCACAATGACACAACGAACTGTTACAAATCGGATACTTCCATGACTTCTCCAGGCCAGGCGCCCTGTAGCGTGTATTCCACTGACTCCAAGCTATTGCGATGCCAGTGGGGTCAAGCCATAGCTCATTGGAAGACGGAGTGGAGATCTGTTGTGTTTTATGATGAAAGCAGGTTTTGCATTAATGCCAGTGAGGGTCGTGTGTTGGTCAGAAGGAGGCCAAGGGAACATTTGCAATCAAATTTTCTGAGGCCGAGACAGACTGGACCTACAGCTGGAGATATGGTCTAGGGAGCAATTTCTTATGACAGCAGAAGTACTCTCGTGGTTATCCCACACACACTGACTGCAAATTTGTACGTTAGTCTAGTAATTCACCCAATAATACTGCTATTCATGAACAGCATTCAAGGGGGTGTTTTCCAGCAAGATAACGCTTGTCCTCACACCGCTGCTACGCAACCTGTGAGACAACGTGCTCTACAGAGTGTTGACATGTTATCTTGGCCTGCGAGATTACCATATCTGTCTCCAATTGAACACATATGGGGTAGCAGTAGACAGCAAGTCCAGAACCAGCTACAGTCAGCACTGACCGTCTCAGTAATACGCTTGGAACTCCATGCCTCAAAATGATCTTTTGACACTTGTATGACACAATGCATACCAGTGTGCATTCAAAGTTCTGGAGGTTACACCTGCTATTAACGTAACAGTATTTCCCATTCGAAATGCTTTTTTTCGCTTAAGTTAAGCGACTACCCTAAAATTGTGAATTTTGCCAAAAATTGACGAATTTTTTTATGATTTTACTTTATAGACCATCTTATTAGCTTTATAAAAATACCAAGTTTATTATTTTCTGTTCACTATAGCAAAAACTACAAGTGTCCTAGTAAAAGCAGATGCCATTGCTTTAAGCAAGATGCCATACTTTAAAATGATTTAATCGAAATGTACGTTGTTTTTTTTTGAATACTCAAACGGGGACAGCAATTGCTCAAAAAGTTTTAAACTAATTAACTAAAATTTTTTTGTGTACGTTTTGTATAATAATAGAAGTGTTTTAATATTCAGATTTATCAATCACTGTTTTATTTTAAAATTTGCAGCCCCTTCTGTGAATGTAGTCACTGTGTTTTTTTAAGCAATTTCGTATAATAAATAATATAAAGGGCTCTAGTTTTTTGTAAAAATTAAAATATCTCTTATCCTGAAGGTCATTTAAAAAATGAATATCATAGTAACATATCAGAATTGATAATTTATTCATAAACTTTCTGTACAGAATGTACCTTTATGTTATTTTTTGTAAATTTTAGCAATTTTTTTCTCATTTTAGTATTAATAATTTCTTTTTATCTTCTTAATTGTAGCATATTTTTCTTAAAATGTACTATACAAATATAAAGACCACAAAAAAATCCTCATATCACCATTTTATTTAAAAAATATTTTCGCAAGTAATCAGATACCTTAACTTAACCAGTGATCTTGAAAATTTAATCAATTAAACATGTTAAAAAGGTGGTCGGTTCCCTTTATACCGCTAATGTTAAATTGAGCGTTTTTACATAACTTTTTCTCAGAAACTGTTAAATATAAAGGCTTCAAATTTTGTTGTATATTAATTTACTTTTATATTTATACTG